>PVJN01035033.1:0-22361 GCA_004026805.1 Lasiurus borealis | reverse complement strand
GATCAGGCCAGCAGGGAGGGCAGTTAGGAGTGACCAGGCCAGCAGGGGAGGGTAGTTGGAAGGAGCAGGCTAGCAGGGGAGGGCAGTTGAGGGGACCAGGCCTGTAGGGGAGGGCAGTTGGGGGAGAGGGAATCAGGCCTGCACGGGAGGACAGTTGGGGGAAACCCAGGCCTTCAGGGGAGAACAGTTGGGGCAGGGACCCAGGCCTGCAAGGGAGGGCAGTTGGCAGGGGGACCAGGCCTGTAGGTGAGGGCAGCTAGGAGGGTCCAGGCCTGCAGGGAAGGGGACAGCTTGGTGGGGGAGGGTCCAGGCCTGCAGGAGAGGGCAGTTAGTGGTAACCAGGCCAGCAGAGGAGGGCAGAGTTAAGGGTGACCAGGCCAGCAGGGGAGAGCAGTTGGGTGGAGCAGGCCAGCAGGGGAGGGCAGTTGGTTGGGGGGGACTGGACCTGCAGGGGAGGATAGTTAGGGCAGGGACCCAGGCATGCAGGGAAGGGCAGTTGGGAGGGACCAGGCCTGCAGGGGAGGAGACAGTTGTGGGGGGCCAGCCTGCAGGGGAGCGCAGTAAAAGGTAATACGGCCTGCAGAGGAGGGCAGTTAGGGGCAATTGGACTGGACAGGAGCAGTTAGGCTTTGATCAGGCTGGCAGGGGAGTGGATAGGGGATGATCAGGCTGGCAGGCAGAAGCAGGTGGGGGCAATCAGAGCAGGTGAGCAATTGGGAATCAGCAATCCTAGATTGTGAGAGGGATATCTAGTGGGATCTAGCCTAAACAGGCGGTTGGACATCCCTCAAGTGGTCCCAGATTGGAGAGGGGAGAGTGTGTAGTCTGGGCTGAGGGACACCATGCCTTGTGCCCCCCCCCCATGCACTGGGCCTCTAGTTATAATCATATTTATCATCAGAAACTACATCAAGAAAGAGAGATAACAACTGTTAGTGAGAAAAGGAAACCCTTATAACTGTTGGTGGGAATGTAAGTTGGTTAGCAGCTTTGGAAAACAATATGGAGGTATTTAAAAAAATAAAAATAGGACTGGCTGGCGTGACTCAGTAGTTGAACATCGGCCCATGAACCAGGAGGTCAATATTTTATTCCTGGTCAAGGCACATGCCCAGGTTTTGAGCTAGATCCTTAATAAGGGGCATGCTGGAGGTAGCTGGTCAATATTTCTCTCTCATGGGTGTTTTGCTCTATTCTCTCTTTCCTCCTCTCTCTCTTAAAAAAAAGAACAAAACTAGAGGCATCACATTTCATGATTTCAAGTTATATTACAAAGCTACATTAATCAAAACAGTATGGTACTAAAATAAAACAGCTTTGCAGACGCTGCCATTCCAAAGCCGCACATGACCAGCCATGGTGAACCCTACTGTGTTCTTTGACATCACCGTCAATGGCGAGCCCTTGGGCCGCATTTCTTTCGAGTTGTTCGCAAAGTTCCAAGGACAGCATAAAACTTCCGTGCTCTGAGCCGTGGGGAGAGAAAATTTGGTTATAAAGTTTCCTGCTTTCACAGAATTATTCCAGGATGGTGACTTCACATGCCATAATGGCATAGGCGGCAAGTCCAGGTATGGGGAAAAATTTGGGGATGAGAACTTCATCTTGAAACATACTGGCCCTGGCATCCTGTCCATGGCAAATGCTGGACCTAATACAAAGGGTTCCGTTTTTCATGTGCACCGCCAAGCCTGAGTGGTGGGATGGCAAGCACGTGGTCTTTGGACAGGTGAAAGATGGCATGGATACTGTGACAGCCATGGAGTGCTATGGGTCCAGGAATGGCAAGACCAGCAAGAAGATCACCATTGCTGACTGTGGACAATTCTAATAAATTTGACTTGTGTTTTATCTTTTCCACCAGATCATTTCTTCTGTAGCTCAGGAGAGCACCCCTTCATCCCAATTTGCTTGGAATGTTCCATAATCTTTGTGCTCTTGCCAATTTATTGGGTTCCATAATTTCCTTACCCCTTCCCAGTCTAGCTGGATTGCAGAGTTAAGTTTATGATTATGAAATAAAAACTAAATAGTTGTCTATCTATATATAAATAAATAAAATATAACAGAAACATACACTAGTGGAACAGAATAAAGAGCCCAAAATAAACATACACATATATAGTCAACTAATCTTTGTGCCAAGAATACACAATGCCAAGTCAACTAACAATGGTGCCAAGAATATACAATGGAGAAAAGATAGTCTCTTCAAAAAACAGTGTTGGAAAAAAATGGATCTTCACATCCAGAAAAACAAAATTGGATCTGTATACATAAACCAAACTCCACTCAAAATGGATTAAAGACTTAAATATAAGACCTGAAACCACAAAACTCCTAGATGAAAACATAGAGGAAAAAAAATCCTTAATACTGGTCTTGGCCAGTGATCAGCAAACTCATTAATCAGCAGAGTAAAATATTAGCAGGACAATGCCTGAAATTTCTTTTGAGAGCCAAATTTTTTAACTTAAACTTCTTCTAACGCCATTTCTTCAAAATAGACTCGCCCAGGCTGTGGTATTTTGTGGAAGAGCCACACTCAAGGGCCCAAAGAGCCGCATATGGCTCGGGAGCTGCAGTTTGTGTACTTCACTGTAATTATAACAATCTTATGGTGTTTGTTTTTTTTTAAATCCTCACTTGAGGATATTTTTCCATTAATTTTTAGAGAGAGTGGAAGTAAAGAGGAGAGACACACAGAGAGAATGATTGATGTGAGAGAGACACATCAATTGGTTGCCTCTCACAAGGGCCCAACCAGGGTCAAAGGATCCGAGATGGAGCCTGTAACCAAGGTACGTGTCCTTGACAGAATTGAACCCAGGACCCTTCAGTCTGCAGGCCAATGTTCTATCCACCAGCCAGGGCTGTATAATAACTTAAAAAAAAAAAAAAAGCTTAGGAGGTAAGCAAAAAAAAACAAAAACAAAAAACAATATATTTTATAGTTAATACAGAATTGTCATTGATTAACTTTGGCCAAGCAACAGATTAAATATATTTTCTGAAAAGGTAAGAAAAATGCAATAAGCTAGAATAACAGATAAGCATTTCTAAATCGTGAATGAAAAGAATCAACTACAGTAACAGCCAAAAAATATTACAATGTTTAGAAAAAAGAATAAAACACCAGGAATGCACTCAGTATGTGTCCATTTATATAAAATTCAAAAAACAGGCAAATTGAAAGTATGTAAATTAGAAATGCATACTTAGGTGGTAAAACTACATAGGAAAGCAGGGAAGTTAGTCTCATTAAGTGAGAAGAATAGTTACCTTAGGCAGAAATAAAAAGGGTTGTGATAAGGAAGTAACTGGAGAGAGGGGCTTTTGGCATGCTGATGATGTTATTTTTCATCAATATGAAAACTGAAATAATGTTCATGTTATTACTATGTTGAATTATACATATGTTTTAAGTACTTTTCTTTATGTTTTATTTCACATAGCAAAATGTTTAAAATGAAGTAAAGATATATAGAAAGGATTTGAATAGCAAAAAAAGAAAACATCACATTGTATACCTCAGATATACAGAATTTTTATTTGTCAACCATACCTCAGTGAAGCTGAGGAGGGGGAAGAAAGGACAATAAAAAATCTATTCATAACATATTATTTTGCCTTAGTAGTGAACAATATCAATATAGTCATTTAAGGTAAATGATGCATATTATTAATACACTGAAGATTATGACATACATATACTGAGAGGATGCGGAGGAAGATAAGGTGGATGACTAAGTAAAGGAAGCATCTTCCATAACAAGAAATGAATAATGTCTAAAACTGACAAAATAAGAAATGACATTTAGAAATAAAAGTAGATACTATAAGAAATACTAGAAGGGAAGATAGAATAGGTGTTGGTGGTTGTTGCTGGAGAAAAAACTGAGAACAGAAGAGGAGAGTATCCTGTGTGTTTCTATTTATATTCTTTAGTTTCATATGATTTTAAAAGTATTTTGACAAAAACATCTTTCATAAAATAAATTATAAGCACATTAATTCTGTTCCTCCCTTATTTAGTTATTAATGGAAATTCCACACATTCCAACCGAAGGAACTGATTTCACTGAACAAAATAGAAATGTATTGTGCTTGGCCTAAAATAGAAAAACATATATGCAAAAAAAGTGTGTGAGGGAGGGAGTTGTGTGTGCATGTGTGCTAATGTAGACATGCTTTTCATCACCTTTTCTGATTAAATTTTCCTTCGCCTTCAAAGAGATTACTGTTTCTGAATTTCATGTGTCTGAATACTTGGAAAACAGGATGTTCCTCTTGCTTCTGTTTAGAACTTTTGACTCAGCTGTGTGGCATTTCAGGAAATTTAACCATGCTACTGGGATCAAAACTGATCTGTTGGGAAATCAAGAAATGGACAGATAAGGAGCTTGCTAAAACTGAGGAGAAGAATGGAAAAGAAAATGAAACTCTACCTAGAATAAGCAAAGGTTAAGGGAAAATAAAACTCATTCTGGAGGATCCAGCTGTGTTTATGAGCTGTGGTCTTGCTAGTGATGGCAGTTATTGGCTTTTTCTTGAGGAAAAGTTACATGAACCAAAAGTGTGGAATTATAGTTTAAACCAGAGAACACAAATATTATACAGAGTCATTTCATGAGCAAAGTGTTTCTGTTGTTCTAAATCTGGTGTGATAAAGTGAAACAAATCTGTCTATATGAAAGCCTAAGCGACTAAATAACCAAACAATGGAATGACCGAACAACCTATCAACCAGTCTCTATGATGCACACTGACCACCAGGGGACAAATGCTCAATGCAGGAGCTGCCCCCTGGTGGTCGGTAAGCTCCCATAGCCAACCTCCTGCAGTCCCTCACTCCTGCCAGACAACCACCCTCCTGCGGTCCCTCCCTGCTGGCCAACTTCCCACAGTCCCTCCCCTTCTCCTCCACCAGCCAGCTAACCTCCCTCTGTCCCTGGGCAAGACAGCCTCAATCAGCCCCCATCGCAGGCCAGGTCGAGAAACCCCACCTGTGAACGAATTTGTGCACTGGGCCTCTAGTAATTAGTATTTGTTAAAGCCACTCATTCATTTATTTATTGAATAAAGTTACAATGTTAGAGATTTTACTAGTCACTGAGGGTGATGGTAAGAGGTAGAAGCAAGTGGAGGGAGACAAAGAGAAACTGGCATACAAATTTCCCTGACTTTAATAGAGGAAACAAGACAGGTACTGAAATTAATATAGCACATGTAGGAAATGATAAAAAATACACAGATGAAAGCCAAAAGCAGCAGTTAGCGGGGGAACCAGAGCTCGTGTGAGGAAGGAGATGCCATGTGATCCTGTGCCCTGAAGGAGGAGTCAGACATGTGGGCTGCACCTCATAAAAATTCATAGAGGGAAGGAATTATAGATATTTCTGACCCTTATTAAGGGATTAATAATATTTGCAGTTAATGGTCTAGCTTGTACCTAAGAGCTGGACTCAGTTTTCCTGAGACAATCACTTCTATCCAGCAGAAAACAGGAAAGTGTCCAACAAGTCACTCTCTGACCAGAAACTGCTGACACCAGGCACCAGAAGGCCCACTGACTCAGGGCAATGGGAGTGGCTAAACCCTCGTCACCACTTGGTGCATGAATCTTGACTACAGCTGATGGAATAGGGCCAGGCTTAATTGCCTTTCAAGCCCCTTGCCAAGAGTGAATGCTCACTAATATTTCCCCCCTGGGCAGAGAAATAAATGACAGCGATTTCCTTGGCATTCTCTCATAGGTAGTTGGTTCAAAATGTGAAGAGTCTGGTAAACTTTGTGCATTTCTGTACAGGCCCAAGGCTAAAACTTACATAAATATAATTATGTTTGTGGGTTTGCCTATTTATTATCACATCACTTAAAAACAGCTAGATGGGTGAAATATGTCAAGTTTAAAAGCAGGGAAAACAGCTCTAACCAGTTTTTCTCAGTGGATAGGGCATTTTCCTGCAGACTTAAGGGTCCCAGGTTTGGTTCCAGTCAAGGACAGGTACCTTTATTGCAGGCACATCCCTGGTGGGGGTGTGCAGGAGGCAGCTGATCGATGTTTCTCTCATTGATGTTTCTAACTCTCTATCCCTCACCCTTCCTCTCTGTAAAAATCGATAAAGTATGTGGTGGTTTTTTTAAAAATATATTTTATTGATTTTTTACAGAGAGGAAGGGAGAGAGATAGAAAATCAGAAACATCGATGAGAGAGAGACATCGATCAGCCGCCTCCTGAACACCCCACAGTGGAGATGTACCCACAAGCAAGGTACATGCCCCCAACCGGAATCGAACCTGAGACCTTTCAGTCCACAAGCCGATGCTCTATCCACTGAGCCAAACTGGTCTCGGCTGTGTTTTTTTTTTTTTAATCAGGGAAAAAATATTGAGACATAAATATAAAGTAAGATGATACATACATATGAAGTAAGATGATAAAAACAAGCATGAAGATAATAAACAAAATCCAAGATAGTGGCTTACTCTGCAGGGGAAGGAAGGATATATAGGGAGCTTCGGGTTGTATTTATATTGTCTTATTTTATAATGTGAGTGATAAGGACATTTTCTATATTATTCTCTATACTTATTTGTGTGCCTGAAATACCGAAAAATATTATCACCTTAATTCAAAAGTCTCCATTTTGCCTTTTTATAAGCTTTATTGGGATATAAGCTATATACACTAAAACTTACCAATTTTTACTACACAGTTGTGTGCTAAGGTGTCAGTGAGTTGTGACAAGTATATAGTCATGTAACCACCACAAAAATCATAATGTAGGCTATTTCCATTATCTCCAAAAATTAAAAACATTAAATTGCCTGAAACATAAGGATTTATGTTTAGCCATGACAGAAACTTATATTCAATCAGACCTCCCACCTTAAATAATTATAAAAATGGACAAAATACATGAAATAACAGTTTTCAGATGGTGCATAACAGGCATTACATATATTGTAATCACTAGAGCAACTAGTAAAAAAAGACTATATAGAAATGTGGCCAAAACCCCAATGAATTTAATTAAGAAGGAATCCTTAAAAAATCAAATATATAAAAATAAAAGTTATGAAAGGGAAAACAGAACAGAAGAGAGCACAAATAGAAAATAAGTAGCAAGGTGGTAGATCTAAATCCAAATATATCAATAATTATACTTTACAAGAGGCCCGGTGCACAAAATTTGTGCACAGGCTGTCTCTCAGCCCAGCCTGTGTCTTCTCACAATCTGGGACCCCTCAGGGATGTATCAGTATGCCAAGCAGCAGGTGGCCAGGGAGGAGCCCAAACCAGGGCCAGGCACCATAAAGTTCACACTGGTCCTGGCCCGCTGTGCCTTCTGCCACCGCTCCCCATTCAGTAATGCTCTTAAGTCAGGAGAGGCTCTTGCTGCCACAGCTGCACTCGCCAGCCATGAGCCTGGCTTCTGATTGAGCAACACTCCCCCTGTGGGAGCTCACTGACTACCAGGGGGAAACTCCTGCATTGAGCATCTGCCCCCTGGTGGTCAGTATACATCATAGTGACTGGCTGACCAATCATTCTGGTCATTCTGTCATAATGATTGCTTAGGCTTTTATATATAGAGATAGAAATGGTCTGAGCACACTCAGTAAAAGACAGATTGCCAGATTCAAGAAAATAACTGTTAGGTCTGATTAAATAACTGATTCGATACCCTTCCCACTGGAAACTTGCTTTTCAGGCCATTTCACTGTGGACATTCACTTTGCTGCGACTACATTCCATTATCTCCCCTCTGGGTATGCACAGAGAATTCTCAACCCAGAAAAAGCCCGTCAAATGTCCTTTAAAAGCCACTGAATCCCCACATTGGGTGCTGGAGCCATCCAGGCTCAGCCACCTGATATGCAGATGATTGAATAAATTCATAATCCCTAACTATTCTGGCTTAATGTGCTCCTTCTTCAGCTACTTAACATTTGGTGCTGGAAACCCAGGAGGATTTCACAGGGATGGGGAGCCATAGCCCTGGCTTCAGTCACCCCGAGTTTGCTATTCCAAGAGCAGTAGACAGCGGTAGCTTGTCCTGGGCCAACCTTCAAATCCTACTTGGGTGACTTCATTGCCAGCCTCCATCAGGAATCCACAGGCAGCAAAATCTCAGACATATGCAGAAGAAACTTCTTAATTGATACTGCTCCTAGAGCAATGGAAGCTAAAGAGAAAATAAAAAAATGGGGCTACCTCAGAATAAAAAGCTTTTGCACAGCAAAAGAAACCATCAACAAAACAACAAGAAAGCCTACTGTATGAGATAACATATTTGCAAATGTTATCACTGATAAAGGTTTAATTTTTAACATCTACAGGCAACTTATACAACTTAATAAAAGGAAGATAAATGATCCAATAAAAAAATGGGCAATGGACCTAAATAGAATCTTTTCGAAAGAAGACAGAACACCAAGAGACATATGAAAACATGCTCAAAGTCACTAATTATCTTAGAGATGCAAATCAAAACAACAATGCAATACCATCTCACACCTGTCAGGAGGGCAATCATCAATAAATCAACAAATGACAAGTGTTGGCAAGGATGCAGAGAAAAAGGAACCCTTGTGTACTGTTGGTGGAAATGCAGACTGATGCAGCCACTGTGGAAAAGAGTATGGAGTTTCCTCAAAAAACTAAATAATGAACTCCCATTTGACCCAGTCAGTAATCTCACTCCTAGGAATATATCCTAAGAAACTAGAAACACCCATCAGAAAGGATATATGCACCCCTATGTTCATAGTAGCACAATTTACAATAGTTAAGATTTGGAAACAGCCTAGGTGCCCACGAAGTCATTTGGTCTGGCCCTGCAAAGGCATTAGGAGCGAGTTAATTGAATGTTTGACCGAATATAGCAGCTAATTTTTAAGTTGTTATTTCGTGTGGCACACAGGTGATGTTCTAAATATCCAATGGCCCTTGGCAGAAAAAAATTTCCCACCCTTGGGTTAAATGAAGGACAGAAGAATAAATAGATGAATACAGTAATTGAATGATGATTCAATAGATGGTTTAATAAATTCAACAGAGAATGTTAATTTTCAATCCTGAAGCAAAACTGAATTTTAGATTTTTTAATACTTGTGCTTGTTCACTGAATACCATGTTCTCCTAGAAAGTTATCTACAAAGATTTTTTGCTTTTTGTTTAAGAAATTAGCCCCACCAGAGTGGCTCAGTGGTTGAGCACTAACCTGTGAACCAGGAGTCATGGTTTAATTTTTGGTCAGGGCATATGCCCAAATTGCAGACTCAGTCCCCAATAGGGGGTGTGCAGGAGGCAGCCAATAGATGATTCTCATCATTGATGTTTCTATCTCTTTCTCCCTCTCCCTTCCTTTCTGAAATCAATAAAAATATATACTTTAAAGAAATTAAAATTACTTAGTTCTCTGTGAATGTGACAATGCACTTGGAAAAAAAAACATTGGAATTTCCAAGGAGAGGTTCAGTGTCAGGACTCTGAATCAGGAGAAGGCTGAGTGGCCACTCTCCATTCATGTTAGGGAAGAAGTTCCAAGTTCCTCAGGCCAGAATCTGGTGAGGTGACGTGGCTCTTGGGTAAAAGAGCTACAGAGATGCCAGGTGTACCATCCTGATCACTAGCTGGAAAGTTATATGTGAATCAAATTACTGTGTCTATCACCGTTTCTATGTTTCCTACTTAAGAGAGAATTTCAGGAATGCCTTTGGAGTTGCAAACAATTGCATTCTAACATATCTGTTCTGTAAATGGACATGTGCTGTACAGAGGGCCAGAGTCAGGGACAAAGAATGTTGTCTGGGGCCTGTGTGAACAGTTAAATGTCCATCAAGGCTTCCTTGTTCTCTGAGACAAACTGGCTGAAGCTTTTGACTTCGGGGTTTAGTCGGTGGGTGAGCTTGACATCACGGTCTGGCTTCATCAGATTGAAACGAAACATGTTGGCCATTTCCTCCGCTCCAGGAAACCCCAGCTTCTCATAAGCTTCCAGGGTGATCTTTTAAGAACAAATTAAAAAAAAAAAGTAAATTTTTAAAAAAGGAAAAGTTTCAGCTCTCATTGAAAATAGTTTGAGGATAAATGATTCACCTTAATGATGACACAGGTCCACTGTTCTTCTGCCTAACTCCAAAACCCAAGAAGCTCTCGAGTATTTTTTATAAACAATTTGACAGAAAACTGATTTTCTAAACTAATTCTGATCTGAACTTTGAAGCTACGTTCAAACATCCACTATAAATTCAAAATTACAGAAGTATATTTACATTCAGGTAAAAAGTTCAAAGGCATTGATGTTTCTATCTCCCTCTCCCTTCCTCTCTGAAATCAATAAAAATATTTTTTAAAAATGATTGTCATATCTATATATATAAAGAGGTAATATGCTAATTTGTCCGTGATGGTATCCCCATAAAGATATTGATGCATGCACAGCAGGGAACAGGTGGCTGGAGCCAAGTTCACAGGGATCTGAGGAGAGCACCTGGCAGGAGCCCGGACTGCAAAGAAGGAAGAGGAAGCAGCCACGGGACCTCTTCCAATCCCCTTGCATGGACACTCTACCCCAGCCACTGCAACCCTGAGAGGATGGTTGGACACCCTACCCCAACCCCGTAACCCCTGAACCCAGGGGATGGGGGGGCTGACCCGATGGGAAGAAGACCCAGCGGTGGGCAGGGGGGAGGGGGCGGCAGGGTAACTGTAGCTCACACCTCCTACTCCTGATCTCTTTCTCTACCACCCCCACCAGGGGCACCCACAACAACAGCATGCTGGCGATCACCAGTCAGCGCCCCCCACCCCTTCCCGGGTCCCTCTGCTGGGGCCAGGCAGGCCTCTCCTCCCTACAGACCAGGGTGGAGGCAGGCCTGAGTGGCCCCCCAGGGTCAGACCCTTCCCCTCACCACCCACCCCTCTCCCACAGCAGCAGCAGCAGTGTCTCTGCAGCTGAAGGGCACTGAACCTCGCTGGGGACACAGCTAAACCCACTCTCCTAGCTTCCCTGGCTCTGCCCTGGCCCAGCCCCCACCCCGCTCCAGGAGATTGGAGCCCCACCCTGAGCAGGTACAGCTGTGAAACAGCCATGTACAATTTTAAAAAATATATATTTTATTGATTTTTTACAGAGAGGAAGGGAGAGGGATAGAGAGTTAGAAGCATTGATGAGAGAGATGAGACATCAGCTGCCTCCTACACACCCCTCACTGAGGATGTGTTCACAATCAAGTTACATGCCCTTGACTGGAATCGAACCTGGGACCTTTCAGTCTGCAGACTGACGCTCTGTCCACTGAGCCAAACCAGTTAGGGCCAGCCATGTACAATTTAAAGAATGGTACAAAGCAGGAAGGTTTGACAGTTACTTCCCCTTCGGCCTCTCTGCCCCCCTGATGCCCCACCCCACGCCAGCACCTCCAGGGACACCACCACTACAGGGCTGCTGGCCAGAGCCCGCCCCTCTGAGGCCTGTGGAACCTTCCTTAGCTACAAACCCGGGAAACAATCATGCCCTCCTCCCCTAATCAGCACCTGCTACCTGCAAGGGTACCTGTGAGCTTAAAAATAACAATCCCTTCCCATTTAGACATCACTTACTTGATGAAACATTTCTAGGTTTATTAGCTCAGAACCTCCTCATGAGATAGGCAGAGAAGAGATTACAATTTTCCTGGTATATGCATATGTCTTCAGAAATGAAGCTCAGAAAGGAAAAGTGGCAAGCCCCCTGGTTCCCAAGGTGCAGCACATGCCCACAGGGTAGGCAATTTGATATTAAGTGGGGGCAATTTGAGAATGAGTTAACTGAATTTTTTACATTTCTTATAGTTCTAGGGGGCCTCATCTATAGCATATCCTATCTAATAAAAGAGTAATATGCAAATTGACCATACCTTGCTACATTACAGGCCATGCCCACCAGCCACACCCACCAGCCAATCAGAGTGAATATGCAAATTAACCTAGCCAAGATGGCTATAGTCACAGAGAGCAGGAGGGAAGCTTGGGTTGCCCCTGATAATGGAGGAAGCCAAGCTTTCAGCAAACCTTGGCTGGCCAGGCCTCCGCTTAAGGCAACAAAGTTTCAATTGTAGAAGATAAATAAATCCCAGATACAAGGGCAAACCACCACAGGCCCCTCGACCAGGCCATCCCACACCCCAAGAAAATACCCACCTTGATCAGGGACACCCTTCAGGGCAAACCCAGCTGGCCCCCACCCATGCACTGGGATTCTATCCTAACTAATAAAGGAGTAATATGCAGATTGACTATCACTCCAACACACAATATGACTGCCCCCATGTGGTCAAAGATCCTGCCCCTATGTGGACACAAGATGGCCACTGCAAGATGGCCAGCAGAGGAGGGGAGTTGTCAGGGACCAGGCCTGTAAGGGAGGGCAGTTGGGGGTGATCAAGCCTTCAAGGGAGGGCAGTTAGGGGTGACCAAGCTGGCAGAGGAAGGAAGTTGGGGGGGGATCCGGGCCTGCAGGGGAAGGCAGTTAGGGGCAAACAGGCTGGCAGGGGAGCAGTTAGGCATCAATCAGGCTGGCAGGGGAGTGGTTAGGGGATGATCAGGCAATCAGGAAGGCAGGCAGGGGAGCAGTTGGGAGCCAGCAGTCCTGGATTGTGAGAGGGATATACGACTGCTCTGGATCGGGTCTAAATGAGCAGTTGGACACTTCTCTAGGGGTCCCAAATTGGAAAGGGAGCAAGCTGGGCTGAAGGACAGCCCCCCCATGCACGAATTGCATGCACCGAGCCTCTAGTCCTACACAATAAAAGGCTAATATGCAAACGACCGAATGGTGGAATGACCAGTCACTATGATGCACACTGACCACAGGGGGCAGACACTCAACGCAGGAGCTGCCCCCTTGTGGTCAGTGCGCTCCCACAGGGGAGTGCCGCTCAGCCAGAAGTCGGGCTTACGGCTGGCAAACATAGCAGCAGTTGTGGGAGCCTCTCCTGCCTCCATGGCAATACTAAGATGTTGGACTGAAGAGTTAGGCCCACTAAGCCTTCAGTCAGACATCCCCCCAGGGCTCCCAGACTTTGAGAGGGCACAGGCCAGGCTGAGGGACCCCCCAAAAGTGCATGAATTTTGTGTATTGGGCCTCTAGTGCAATTTATAATATGGATAATTAAGAAAATTTGCTTATGCAAAAACAAGAAATGACAGAATAAATTTTAGTATATATACTTTAAGAATATTATGTAGTTCTTAAAATTAATGTTTAAGAACTACATTTAATAAAAAAATAAAAATGCTCATAATATAACATTAAATGAAAAAGCTAGACACAAACATATATATATGGAAAAATACTAGACTATAATGTGTCAGATCATTTTTTAATTTCATTTTATTGTTTAAGGTATTGCAAATAGTAGTACGTATGTCTTCTTTCTTTGACCTTCCCACAGCCTCCCCTCTCCCCCAGTGTCTTGTGTCCATTGATTATGCTTATATGCATGCATACAAGTCCTTCAGTTGATCTCTTAACCCTCCCCGCCAACACACATGCCCTAGCCTTCCCGCTATAATTTGACAATCTGATGCTTCTTTTCCTCTGTATCTATCTTTTTGTTCATCATTTTATAATGTTCTTTATTATCCATAAGTGAGTGAGATTATGTGGTATTTTTCTTTCACTGCCTGGCTTATTTCACTTAGCATGATGCTTTCCATGTCCATCCATGCTGCTGCAAATGATAAGAATTCCTTCTTTTTATAGCAGCATAATATTCCATTGTGTAGATGTACCATAGTTTTCTAATCCACTCATCTGCTGATGGGAATTTAGGCTGTTTCCAAAACTTAGCTATTGTAAATTATGCTACTATGAACACAGGGGTACATATATCCTTTCTGATTGGTGTTTCTCTTTTCTTGGGATATATTACTAGAAGTGGTATTACTGGGTCATATGGAAGTTCCATTTTTAAATTTTTCAGAGGACTTTCATAACCCACTATCTCCAGCCCTTGTCATTTGTTGATTTGTTGATGATAGCCATTCTGACAGCTGTGAGGTGGTACCTCATTGTTGTTTTGATTTACATCTCTCAGATGATTAGTGACTTTGAGTATGTTTTCATGTGTCTCATGGCTTTCTGAATGTCCTCTTTTGAAAAGTGTCTACTTAGGTCCTTTGCCCATTTTTTTGATTGGATTGTTTATCTTCTTTTTGTTAAGTTGTATGAGATCCCTTTAAATGTTGGAGATTAAACCCTTATTGGAAATAACACTGGCAAATATGTTCTCCCATGCAGTAGGCTTTCTTGTTTTGTTGATGGTTTCTTTTGCTGCACAGAAGCTTTTTATTTCGATGTAGTTGCATTTGTTTATTTTCTCCTTAGTCTCTCTTGCCCTAGGCTCTGTGTCTGTAAAGATATTGCTATGATATATGTCTGCAATTTTGCTGCCTATGGAGTCATAGGATTTTTATGGTTTCCCATCTCATATTCAACTCCTTTAGCTATTTTGAGTTTGTTTTTGTATATGGGGTCAGTTGGTGATCTAGTTTCTTTCTTCCTTCCTTCCTTCCTTCCTCCCTTCCTTCCTTCCTCCCTTCCTTCCTTCCTTCCTTCCTTCCTTCTTTTCTTTCTTTCTTTCTTTCTTTCTTTCTTTCTTTCTTTCTTTCTTTCTTTCTTTTTTGCATGTATCTGATAAAATTTCCCAGAGTTATTTATTAAAGAGGCTGTTTTGACTCCATTGTATGCTCTTGCCTCTTTTGTCAAATATTAATTGAGTATAATTGCTTGGGTCAATTTCTGGGTCCTCTATTTTGTTCCTTTGGTCTATATGTCTGTTCTTGTTCCAGTACTAGGCAGTTTTGCTCCCTTTAGTATTATGAAGTTGGATTTTGTCAAATGCTTTTTCTGCATCGACTGATATGATTATGTGATTTTTGTTTCTCAGTTTGTTTTCATCACATTTATTGATTTGTGGATATTGTACCATCCTCGCATTACTGGAATAAATCCCTCTTGGTCATGGTGTACGATCTTTCTAATGTATTGCTGAATCCTACTTGCTAGAATTTTGTTGAGGATTTTAGCATCTATGTTCATCAAGGATATTGGCCTGTAGTTCTTTTTTTTATGGTATCTTTATCTGGTTCTGGAATTAGGGCAATGCTGGCTTCATAGAAAGAGCTTAAAAGTGCGCTTTCCTCTTGAATTTTTTGGAATAGTTTGAGGAGGATAGGTTTTAGTTCTTCTCTGAATGCTTGGTAGAACACCCCTGTAAAGCCATCCAGACTAGGGCTTTTGTTTGTTGGAAGATTTTTTTTATCAATTTCAATTTATTCATTAGCTATTGGCCTAGTCAGGTTTTTTTATTCTTCTTGATTGAGTTTTGGGAGCTTGTATTTTTCTAGAAATATGTACATTTCATCTATGTTGTCCATTGTATTGGAATAAAGTTGTTCACAGTATTTTTTCATAATTATTTTTATTTCTGTGGGATCAGTTATTATTTCATCTCTTTCATTTCTGATTTTGTTTATTTGAGTCCTCTCTCTTTGCTTCTTGGTGAGCCTGGCTAGAGGTTCATCAATCTTGTTTATCCTTTCAAAGAACCAGCTCTTAGTTTTGTTGATCTTTTGTATTGTTTCTTTGATCTGTATGTGGTTTATCTCCACTCTGATCTTTATTTTTATTCCTTCTGCTTATATTGGGCTTTTCTTGTTGCTCTCTTTCTAACTTTTTGAGTTTTAGGCTTTGGAAATTTATTACCATTGCTTCTTGTTTTTTTTTTTTGTTTGTTTGTTTGTTTGTTTTCTGATAGCTTGTAGAGATACGAACTTCCCTTTCAAGACTGCTTTAATTGTGTCCCATAGATTTTGGATTGTTGTGTTTTCATTGTTGTTTGTTGCCATTATACTGTTTATTTCTTCTTTGACCTCTCTGGTAACCCATTCGTTGTTTAATAACATGCTATTTAGCCTCCAGGTGTTTGATTTTTTTAAAATTGTAGTTCATTTCTAGTTTTATGACACTGTGATATGAGAAGATGCTTGATATGATTTCTATATTCTTGAGTTTGAAGAGACTTTCCCTGTGACCCAATATATCATCAAAGTTTGAAAATGACCCATGTGCATCTGAGAAGAATGTATATTCTGTGGCTTTGGGGTGAAATGTTCTGAAGATGTCAATTAATTCCATCTGATCTAGTGAGTCATTTAGGATTGGTGTTTCTTTGCTGATTTTTTATTTAGAGGATTTGTCCTATGGTGTAGTGGGGTATGACAGTCCCCTACTATGAAGTGATGAATAGCAAAAACCTACAATCAAGATTACTCTACCCAGCAAAGCTATCATTCAGAACTGAAGGGTAGATAAAGAGCTTCACAGATAAGAAAAAACTAAAGGAGTTCATTAACACCAAACTAGTGTTATATGAAATGCTGAAAGGTACTCTTTAAGAAGAAGAAGGAAAAAATAAAGACAAAAATTATGATTAACAAATACATATTCATCAACAAGTGAATCTAAAAATGAAGTGAATTAAAAATCTGATGAACAGAATGATCTGGTGAATATAATAGAATCAAGGCATAGAAAGAGAGAGGATTTACAATTCTCATGTGAAGGGGGCATGAGAAGAGACTGGACAAAAATCATACACCTATGAATGAGGACATTGGGGGGAAGGTAAGGGCAAAGAGTGGGGTGGGAGCGGGTGGAGGAGAGCTCTGGGAGGGAGGAAAAAAGAGGAAGAATTGTAATAATCTGTACAATAAAGTTTTATTGAATTAAAAGAACAAGAAAAGAAAAGAGAGATCTAATTTGTCAAATATAAGTATTGCTACTCCACCTTTCTTTTTCATTTCCATTCACCTGAGAAGCCTTTTTTATCCCTTCACCATCAGTCGGTGTCTTTTTGGTTTTTTTTTTGAGGTGGGTTTCCTATAGACAGCAGATATATGGATCATGGGATCATGTTTTCTTATCTACTCAGCAATCTTATGTCTTTTGATGGGGGCATTTAATCCATTTACATTTTTAAAAATATATATATTTTATTGATTTTTTACAGAGAAGAAGGGAGAGAGACAGAAAGTCAGAAACATAGATGAGAGAGAGACATAAATCAGCTGCTTCCTGCACACCCCACAGTGGAGATGTGCCCGCAAGAAAGGTAGATGCCCCCAACCGGAATCGAACCTGGGACCTTTCAGTCCACAAGCTGATGCTCTATCCACTGAGCCAAACCGGTCTCGGCTAATCCATTTACATTTAAAGTTATTATTGATAGGTACTTGTTTGTTGCCATTTTTATTCTTTATGCCTGTGTTCCTTTTCCCTTCCTATTTCTTCCTTTTATAGCAGGACCCTTTAGCATTTCTTGAATTGCTGGTTTGGTGGTAATAAACTCCCTTAGTCCTTTTTTGTCTGTAAAGCCTCTGATTTCACCCTCAATTTTGATTGAATGCCTTGCTCGGTATAGTATTCTTGGATTCAGACCCTTCATTTGAATTACTTTGTATATTTCATTCCATTCCCTTCTGGCCTGATATGTTTCTGTTGAGAAATCAGTTGCCAGTCTGATTGGGGATCCTTTGTAGGTAACCTTCTGTTTCTCTGTGGCCACTTTTAAGATTCTTACTTTGTCATTGGTGTTTGTCAATTTAATTATAATGTGCCTTGGTGTTGGTCTTTTGTGGTTCATTTTGTTGGGATTCTGTGAGCTTCTTGGATTTGTGTCAATTTTTTCTTCACTATATAAGTTAAGTTTTCTGTTATTATTTCTTCAAACAGGTTTTCTATTCCTTACTCACGTTCTTCTCCTTCTGGCACCCCTATTATGTGGATATTGTTTCCTTTCATGTTTTCCCAATGTTCCCTTAGGCTCTCCTCCTGTTTTTTAAGTTTTGTCTAAATGCTGCTCTGCTTGGGTATTTTTTTCTATCTTATTTTCCAGCTCACTGATATGGTCCTCTGCTTCTTCAAGTCTCCTGTTGATGCTTTCTATTGAGTTCGTTATAGCGGCAATGTCATTTTTTATTTTTGCTTGTTTCTTCTTCATTTCCTTTTGGTTCTTACATATGTTATTGAATTTTTCTTCCATTATTTTTATTGCCCTTATGACCATTTATTTCAATTCTTTCTCTGACATATTGCTTGCCTCCATTTCGTTTACTTTCTTTTTTGATGATGCCTCCTTTTCTTTCATATGTGGGCTGTTGCTTTGTCTCCCCATGACCTCTCTTCTCCCGATATCTAGTTATATATATCTCTCTCCTTTTCCTCGGCGAAATCTGACCTTTCTGTGAGAAGGTGCAGAGCTCATCTGAGTCTGCATATTCGTACTGCTAGAGATCCAGTGTTATTGGTTTCGCAGCTGTTCCCTGGGTGTTGTGGTTGTAGAGTCCCACAATGTATAGGCTACCAACAACAGCCACTCTCCCTTTCAAGAGGGCATGGTCTCTACAGCAGAGCCAGTTGTTTCGGGAGATATTTCAGCAGCAGTGGATGCTGCCCAGTCAGGGGAGCCCGGCCTGACAGTCCCCAACAGTCCCTTGGAGTATACCTTTCCATCACCCACAAATGTACACTCCTTGTACATCCACATACTCTCCTTTCATTCTCTCAGACATACACTATCTTTCAATCTGCCTTTCTGTTGGGAGCCATCTTCTGTGTCAGATCTTATTGGTTGCTATCTCTGAGTACATGACCTTTTTTCTTTCTTTGAAATAATTTTCTGAAATAAGCATTTGCAATCCTATATAATAGAAGCCCAGGAACCATAATGGCATAAAGACCTGAATGACTGCTCAACCAGACACTATGAGGTGACTGATAACTTCTCTGTTCCTCCCCCAACCTGCAGGCTCCACTGGCAGTGGCAGGGTGAGACTGGGGACCATGAGGTGAATCAGATGGCTGGCGGTGGTGGTGGGGCAGGGTCAGGGATTGGTGAGGAGAACTGAGTGGCTAGTTGAGTCAGTGGGATAGGAACCAGTGGCTGGTGGCATCAGGGCAGGACTGGGGACTGGCAAGCAGGCAGAAGATGACCCTGATCACAGGCTAGACCTAGGGATCCTACCCACACATGATTTCATGCTCTATGCTGCTAGTATTTGAAATAAGAAAACAATTCAAAATTTTTGTAAGACTACATGAGAAGCATGGAAGATGACTTTGAAAATAACTCTCCTTGAGTCACTCCCTCATCCTATAACTTTAACAACTAATATTCCTTAGTGCAATAAGGGATTCTTTTCTGCACATTTTTGAAGGAAAGAGATTTTTGTTGTGTCTCACTTTCTGAGAGAACCATGTTTCTTTTGTGTTTGGACAGTTTCAACCAGACTAGAGTTCCTGATGGGAGTCTGTCTCAGGGCATGAACTCACTGAAGCAGTTATGCCTCCTTCTGACCAGACTGGTGGGAGGAGTCAGACTGCCAGTGCTGAAGCGCCACCTTGTGGCCACATGCATCCTTCCCCAGAGTAGCATGATGTCTAAGCATTTCCCCACTCTAGAACCCTGGGCAACATCTTCAAATCAGACTAGATACTAAGCACTGCATTAACCATTCTGTAGAACTTCTAGCTTCTAATGCCCTAGAACTTTTGGTGCTAGAGAAGTTCTGCTGAATTGTGAAATAATTTGATGTATCAAGAAGAGTCAGGGACCAAGTATGTAATGGAATGATGCTTGGAAGGTCCTGAACACATCTACCTGGCTTCTGAGAATGAACACTCTCCACATGCCCACAACCCTTCGCCTTTTTCTCCTTCTTCCATACAGATGTCAAACCCCATGAAACAAAAAAAATATATATATAAGGCCCAAATGCAAATGCCCTTATAGAGGGGTCAGTCTCTGGGAAGTATATTTACACCAGGTACGAGTGACTGCAGATTCTCTCATAAGTCCATCTTTTGAGTGATTGGCTGTCATCTTGGATTTGGGGGTAACTTATTTTCTTCATTAAAGACACCAATAATAATTTGTCAGGGTTTCTTAGCCTCCTTGTAGCTCCTGTTCCTGACTCTGAATTGGAAATCTAGATAACCCCTTATGATTCAAGACTCACTGGAAGCAAGAGTTGCAGATGAAAAGAAAAATCAACTTTCTGGGCCTAATTCCAGGAAACATGTTCAAGTGGGAGTCAAAAAAGTGTTTCCTAAAGGGCTAGATACAAATATTTAAAGCTTTGTGTGTCATATGGGCTAATTCACAACTACTTAATTCTATCAATGTATCAAGAAAACAGCCAGAGACAATACATAAACAATGGTGTGGCTGTGTTCCAATAAATCTTTATTTTTAAAAAAGCAGGTGGTGGGTCCTAATTGTGGACCCCTCCTGTAGAGAGAATGTGCTAGGTATGACCTTAGAAATCATCCAGAAAACACTCATTTTACAGATGGTGGAATGTAGTCAAGAAAGGCGAAGAGGCAGGCTAGTCAAGGCCTGCTAGCTTGAAAGAAGGTATGGAACCTCCTTTCAGCTCTGAGGGTGTTTCTGCAAAGCACACATACTTCCTTCTCAGAAGCCCTGTTCTCCTTCCTCTTATCAATACCTGCTTTGGAAAAATGGTTGGTAATGTGTGGTATCATCAATTACTCTCACTTTTCTATAAAAGGTCTTTCCTATCCACGCACTAGTCTAGGCTATTCCCACCTGATTTATACCATGATTAATTTTCAAGGGCTTACTAATTGCCAACACAGTGCCAGGTGCCTGTCATTTATATACTGTGTGGCCAGATTATTATGATCTCTGAACACATAATAATCTGGCCACTCATTGTACATCCTATATAATAAAAGGCTAATATGCAAATTGTCCCTTTGCCCAGGAGTTCAACCAGCAGGCAGGCTGGCCAACCACCCATGTCCCCACCCCCTGGCCCATGCACGAATTCATGCACCGAGCCTCTAATAAATATATCTACACTAATAAAAGAAAAACATGCAAATTGACTGTACCTCCACTAGGCCCACAAGCTGCACCCACCAGCCAATCATGAGTGAGCATACAAATTAACACAACCAAGTTGGCAGTGGCCATGGAGTTGGAGTGAGCAGGCGGCTTGGATTTCCCCAGTGATGCAGGAAGCCAAGTTGCCTGCCCATCCTGGCCAGCCCTGGCTTCCACTCAAGGCTAAAAAGTTTCAATTATAGAATATAAACTAATCCCAGATACTTGCTTCCAGCTGGACCTGGCCTCCACTCAAGTAGGCACTGAAAAAAGGAAAAAAGAATAAAAGGAAGGGCTGGGAGCTTGGGTCACATGGGTGATCAGGCCATGATGGAATGGCAGTTGTGGGTGATCAGGCTAGTGGGGGTGGGACTGTTGGGGGTAAGCAGACCAGTAGCGGGGGGGCAGTGGGGATAATCAGGCCTTCAGTGGGGGTCAGTTGGAAGTGATCAGTACAGTGGGGGAGGCAATTTCGAGTTAGCAGGCCAGCAGGGGGGCAGTTGGGGGTGAGCAGGCTGACATGGGGGTCAGTTAGGGGTGATTAGGCTGGCAGGGGGGATTTGGAGGCAAGCATTCTGGCAGGCAGAGTGGTTAGGGGCAATCAGGCATGCATGCATGCAGGCAGGCAGGCAGGCAGGTGAATGGCTGGAGCCAGCAGTCCCGAATTGTGAGAAGGATGTCCGACTGCCAGTTTAAATTTGATCCCAGTAAACTGGCAGTAGGACATCCTTCAAGGGGTTCCCGATTGGAGAGGTTGCAGGCCAGGCTCAGGAATACCCCCTCCCCATGCACAAATTTTGTGCAGCCAGCCACTGAGTGACCAGATTATTAGCATTCAGAGATCATAATAATATGGCCACTCAGCGTATATCATGTCATCCGCTAAATAATCTTATTAGGCACTCGAGGCCCAGTGCATGAAATTCAAGCATGGGTAAGGTCCCTGGCCACTGCCAGCTGCTAGCTGGGGCCTCCCTTTCTTCCGTGTTGCTCCCTGTTGGTCAGGGTGCATCACGGTCGGTGATCAAACTCCCGGTCGGTTGAACTCCCAAGGAGACACTTTGCATATTAGGCTTTTATAGATAGAGAGAGATAATAATTTATTTTAGCAAATGAAGAAACTGAGTTTAAAGAGGCTTAGTACCTTGCCAAGATTCCACAGATAGGTAAGGGCAGAGCCAGGATTTGCTTACTTTCTCATACTGCCTCTGGTTCATCCATGTGGATTTAGCCAGGCTAGAGTTTAGAATTCTAGAATTTAGCCAGGACATCCGCATCATTCTCTTTACCTAGACACACTCTTTCCCACCCTTGAGGACCATCTCAAAGCTACTTTTACCATGAAGCCTTCTCTTACCCTTCTTTGGTCACAGAGAGTGTGGACAACACAATTAAG
>PVJN01035032.1:0-22357 GCA_004026805.1 Lasiurus borealis | reverse complement strand
AATTCTTAGGGGGAAAGGGGTGAAGGGTATACAGGGAGAGACTGGACAAAAATCATACACCTATGGATGAGATCAATGGGAGGGAGCTAAGGGCAGAGGGAGGGTGGGAGCTGGGTGGAGGGGTACTATGGAGGGGAAAAAAAGAGAAACAAATGTAATAATCTGAATAATAAAGATTTAATTTAAAAAAAAAAAGAATTATTGTCAGTTGCTGAGAAATTCCTTTAACCCTTTCTACTTGGTTCAGCCCAGTACAAGTAGTTAGAGCCTCCAGCAAAATGAAATATGAAGTCACTTTCACTTTTGGCCGAGTTCCTGCATCCAGCCTGGGCAGCTGTGAGCAAAACCTTTCTTATCTTCTAAATTATCCTGCTCATAGTGACGCTTGTCCTGCTCTGCCTCAAACTCTAGTTCCTGTTCATAATTACGAGGTAAATTTTTATCAGGTGGGCTCTTGACTGTGGTCGGTTGTAGGGATGACAGGCTGAGGCACAAAAGGGGGGGGGAGTGGTATTTTTAGAGATTTGTACCCCTCCACTATAAACTATAAAGCCGTGGCTACCCCCTGCTTAGACATTCTTAAATTTTCCTGTGCTGGATTAAGGCCATCACAAATTAAAGTAGGAATAGGAATCTTCTCTGGACCTTGTGCTGTGTAACGGTCATGCAACTGCTTTCAGATCTTTTCCCACATTTCATCAACAAAACTTAAGAAATCAAAAATCTGACTATGCTTAACAGAGCATCCTTGAGCTTTGAACATAGTTTTAAACATTTGAGAGTAGAGATCTCCTTCTTGAGACACTGAATTACCCATGTTTTACACCCAGCTAATACAATTTACAACAATCTGTTCCTTACCTTACTTTAATCTGTTGCGCAGCGCACTTTTTGGAGTAAACCCCTCATCTGACTTTTGAGAGTATCCTTATACTCAAGTTCCTGAATCAGGCGCCAAATGCAAATATTTCTCCCTTTTCTGAGGAGAGTGGTCTGGTTCCTGAGTAGAGGCGGCTGAGGATTGAGAAAATGAAAGAAAGAGACAGACACAGAGATGGAAGGAAAAAATTGAGACCCAGTGGGACCACTGTCCTCTGACAGGGACAGGGACCCTGAGTCAATACAGCCTGTTTATTTTATACAGCAAAAAACAGGAAGTTTTACTAAAAGTCAAGACAAAGGAGATTATTTCATCCTTGGGTGGGCCCAAATCCTATTCATTCCTGGTGCTTGGCTGGGTTTAAATAACAAAACCCATCCCCTAGCATCTGGGTTGAAGGTCAAGCTGACAACACTCCTACCTCTAGCAAAGCATGTTTCCAGGATGTGGCTTTGCTGATGCCACTGGATTCAGCTGACAATAATTAAAGAAATTCCCACACATTCTCTACATGGTACACCCTGAGCTCAACCTCCCAGCACTCAGGGCCCCCATGGGGTTGCCTGGTGCCCTCAGCAATGAGGGGCATGCCTTCATTCTGGGTTTCCTGGACTTTGAACAGCTGCAGGCCCCTCTGGCCCTTCACTCTCATGTGTCTCAGGCAGGTCCTAGCCAAGGTGCTGGCAACTGTCTTGTGGACACCACTCTGTAGTGCTTAGTATCAAAAAGTGTCATGGAGACTCAGACAAGGGCATCCACTGGCTGTGCTGGGAGCCCATGCTGTACTGCACCGCCAACCTGTGGGCTAGGAGAAAGCCCTGGCCCCAGTGGCATTTCCTTATCACTGCAAGAGCAGCCCACACCAAGGTCAGGGGCCTTGCACTTGTACATGGCAAAGAAATCATGTCACATGTAGCATCACCTGTGTAGAAATTATACACCTGGCTCTGCCCAGAGGCACCCTGTGGATTAGGTGGCTGTGGAGGGACCTCTGTGTACCCCTCAGTATACAAAGCCAGACAATGTGGCAGCTGGCAGCCAACCTGAATAATGGTTTATGTTAGATCTGATCAAATAATTGAATCAATACCCTTTCTCCTGGGGACTGACCTTTAGGTCACTCCACTTACTAAGATCACATTCATCTCTCCCAGAATCCAGACCTGTATAGAGAATTCTCTGTCCAGAAAAAGCCCACCTAGAGTCCTTAAAAACCTCTAACTGGTGCCATTTGGGGGCTCAGCCCATCTTGTCTCTAGATGACCTAATAAATTTGTAATCCGTCACCACTTTGGCCTTATGTATTCCTCCCTCAGTGACTTTACATTTGGTGCTGAAACACACGAGGGTTCCACAGGGATAGGGAACCATTGCCCCGGCTTCAGTCACCCTGAGTTTGCTACTTGGGGAGTAGCAGGCAGCAGCAGCTCGACCTGGGCTTACCTCCCAATCCTACTTGGGTGATTTGATTGCTGGCCTCCATTAGGTCTCCCTCCCTTCCTTATGGACTCTCCCGAACCAGCCAAGAAGGACGTTAGATCAGGGACCTCTCCTGCATTGCTGACCCTCCATCCCACACTGGCCAGCCAGTCTTCTCTAGGTGAGAAATGCCTCACAAATTCCCTCATCTTGAATCCGCTGCCCTCTTTCTCTGGCTTCTCAAAAGTCTCTCATCTCAAAAGTCCGAGCGCTAGGCCAGAAGACTCCTCAGCCATTCAGCTTTGGGTCCTTCTGGATTGGGGATGCCCAGTCCAGAGGGTCACCTCTTGTTTTTCATGGTGCAGAAGGGAAGGCCACTGGAAATCAGACTGTAGCCTGGGCCCTCCAGGTTGGACCTCAGCCAGTCCAGCAAGGCTGCCCTCTGGGTCCCATTTGGTGCTTCTAAACCTCGTGGGACTGGCCACTGAAGACTAAAGCTGCCTAGGTCCCAACAGGACTTCACAGACTTACATCACCAGGACAGAGCCGCCGGTAATGATTGTGGTGGCAAGTCAGCCAATCTCCTTTTTGATTACACTGAGGCCACTTATTCTGCCCTCCTCAAATTCACTGGGACACTTATCCCCTCCTCAGTATCTATTTAAAGGGGTTGGTAGATTAGCCTCACAGCCCTTAACCACCTCACCATTACCTTGCATCTTATTAGACACTCCCTCTATTCATTCTTTTCTAGTTCTATCTCGGTGCCCCACCAGGGCTATCATGCATCCCTCCTAAAGCTCAGTTGTCCCAAACCACAGTAACCTGCCTTGGTCTTACTCTCACCCCTGAAAGCCAAACCATTACCGTGGACCCTAAATGCCTAATATCCCCCATGACCGTCCCCTCCTCTAGAAAATAAATATTTTCTTTTTTCAGGCTCACTGGGTACTCTCACCTCTGGGTTCCCAACTCTAGTCTCCTCTCAAAGCCCCTCTATGACGAGGTGAAGGGACCTCTCACTGAGCCTTGAGATTCCAAGGACACATTTTCATCCCTTTAGTGCTCTGAAAACTACTCTCACCTCAGCACTTTCTCACACCCCCTTCCCAAAGAACAACTTTCTTCAGTGCAAAACTCCAAACTCTTATTTACCAATCCTGTTACTGTCAGAAGCTGAGCTCATGATAACAAACCAGATCAGGAGACCAAGGCAGTGGCTCAGAGGAAGCCCCTGTCTCCCCAGCTCTCAGCTAAACCCCATATAACATCCAGATACACTCCAGATGAACTTCAGTTCCTAGTAACTCTTTGGGCCACTCAGGAAGATCCATGGTTAAAATTTCAGGGAAAATATCCACTTCCCCAGGAAGAGGCCCACATTATCTTATGGACTATTCACAATTCCCTACATATAGGGTACAACTACAACTCCTAAGCCCCCTCATCACATGCCCTAGCCTAGCCTCCCTACTGCGAGATATCCCTCAAACCTGCTCTACTTGTTTAGTATCTCCTCAAGGACAGGGTAGACCTCCTTCTTTCCCCACTCATCAGGCTAGGGGCAAGTCTCTGGACAAGACTGGCAGATTGACTGCACTCATATGCCCCCTATTAAAAGAACCAAATGTCTCTTAACCATTGTGGACACCTTCTCAGGACTATTGTGGGTGCCCAGCAAGGGGCAAAACTGGGAAAACAAGAACCTCAGCCCCAGGGTAACCTCTACTTCCCTTTCATATCACTAGTCAGGCAACTGAGACCCCTAATCTTTCCCTCCTAACGATAACATTGAGGCCTCAGTTGTATTTCAGCTCCAGGGCCAGAAAAGAAACAAAACCAGACAAATGTTGCTATGGCTGCCTTCGAGCCAGATTTTACCTCCCAAGTCACTCAACAGGACTGCTTTCAGGTTTTCATTAACCAGTCTCAGGGAAATCATGCTGCTGCAACCCTGGTCCAGCCTGCTACTATCAAAATCCATCCCCTGTGATCTCAACATCCCACCTCAGCAGGAAGTAATTACAGAAGATATGACCTTGGCCCCTATTTATAAAACAAAAAGTTTGCCGAAACCGGTTTGGCTCAGTGGACAGAGTGTCGGCCTTCGGACTGAAGGGTCCCAGGTTCAACTCCGGTCAAGGGCACATCCCCAGTAGGGGGCGTGCAGGAGGTGGCTGATGGATGTCTCTCTCTCATCGATGTTTCTAGCTCTCTATCCCTTTCCCTTCCTCTCTGTAAAAAAAAAAAATCAATAAAATATATTTAAAAAAAACAAAAACAAAAGTTTAGAATATTAGGCCTGATCAAAAAAGTAAATGATGCCCCTCCACTGAGGACTGACCTTTAGGCCACTCCACAATGGACATTCCACTTGCCTAGACCACAATCCACTTGCTAAAACCATTTTCTCTCCCATCCAGACTACCCAGAATCCAGACCTGCACAGAGTTCTCTGCTCAGAAAAACCCTGCCCAGAGTCCTTTAAAAACTGCTGACTCCCATCATTGGGGGCTGGAGCCATCCAGGCTCAGCCACCTGATGTGCGGATGATCAAATAAATTCGTAATCCCTCACCATTCTGTTTTTTTTTTTTTAAATAAATCTTTATTGTTCAGATTATTACAGTTGTTTCTCTCTCCCCCTCCCTCCCCACCCCATAGCTCCTCTCCACCCAGTACCCACCTCACTCCATGCCTTTACCCCCGGCCCACTGACCCCATCCATGGGTGTATGATTTTTGTCCAGTCTTTTTTCGCCCCCACACACCCATTTCTCCCCAAGGATTGTCAGTCTACTCCTTCTGATTCTATTATATTCACCAGTTTATACTGTTTATCTATTTTTTATTCACTTGATTTTTAATATATTTTATTGATTTTTTTTTTTTTACAGAGAGGAAGGGAATGGGATAGAAAGAAACATTGATGAGAGACAAACATCAATCAGCTGCCTCCTGCACACCTCCAACTGAGGATGTACCTGCAACTAAGGTACATGCTCTTGTTCGGAATTGAACCTGGAACCTCTATCCACTGAGCCAAACTGGTTTTAGCTCACTGGATTTTTAGAGTTACTTGTTGATAGGTATGTATTTCTTCATAATTTTTATCTTCACCTTTTTCTTCTTCTTCCTCTTCTTAAAGATTACCTTTCAGCATTTCATATAATACTGGTTTGGAGGTGATGAACTCATTTAGCTTTTTCTTATCTGTGAAGCTCTTTATCTGCCCTTCAATTCTGAATGATAGCTTTGCTGGGTAGAGTAATCTTGGTTATAGGTTCTTGCTATTCATCATTTTGAATATCTCTTGCCACTCCCATCGGGCCTCCATAGTTTCTGTTGAGAAATCAGCTGACAGTCATATGGGTGCTCCCTTGTAGGTAATGAACTGTTTTTGTCTTGCTGCTTTTAATATTCTCTCTTTGTCTTTTGCTCTTAGCATTTTAATTATGATGTGTCTTGGTGTGGTCCTCTTTGGGTTCCTTTTGTTTGGGGTTCTGTGTGCTTCTTGTACTTGTAAGTCTATTTCTTCCATCAGGTGGGTGAAGTTTACTGTCATTATTTCTTCAAATAAGTTTTCAATATCTTGCTCTCTCTCTTCTTCTGGAACCCCCATAATTTGGACATTGGTACACTTGAAGTTGTCCCAGAGGCTCCATACACTATCCTCATATTTTTTAATTCTTTTTTCTTTTTGCTTTTCTGGTTGGGTTTTTTTTGCTTCTTTGTATTTCAAATTTTTGACTTGATTCTTGCGATCCTCTAGTCTGCTGTTGGAGTTCCATATATTATTTTTTATTTCAGTTAGTGTATACTTAATTTCTAGTTGGTCCTTTTTCATATCCTCAAGGGACTCACTAAATTTATCGACAGTTTCCAGAAAATTCTTGAAAAATCTTATAACTGTGGTTTTGAACTCTATATTCATTTGTTTGCTTTCCTCTATTTCTTTAATTTAATATCTGTTTCTTTGTCTCTGCATTTTGGCTGCTTCCCCCTGAGTTAATAGAGTGGCTTTGTGTAGTAGCTGTCCTATAGGGCCCAGTGGCTCAGCCTCCCCAGTTACCTGAGGTGGACACTCTTGGTGCACCCCTTTATAGGCTGTGTGCACAGTCTTGTTGTAGTTAAGCCTTGATTGTTGTTGGTGACACTGGGAGGAATTGACCTCCAGGCCAATTGGCTGTAAGGATCAGCTGTGTCTACAATGGGAGAACTTCTGTGCTAAAGACACCCTTATGGGGCAGGATTTGCTCCAGTGGGGCTTTGGTGCTCACTGTGTCTGCTCCCTGAGTATGTCCCTTATGTAATCTGGATGGTCCAACTCTGACCACTGGTTACATTAGCTCTTGGATCTCTAAGGAGGTGCTAATTTAGCCTGCCCCTGAGGTCACCCAGCAGGAGCTAAGGAGATATCTGTAGATTCTTCTTCTTTGTTTGGAGTTTGTAGGTGCCCAGATGAGACCCAGCTGTGAAGCAATGCAGGCTGCCCTAAAGCCTTGTGCCTTCTTTTGGATGTTCTGGGTCTCTCTGACTCAGCTGGTTTTCTTTTTCTTAATTAATAAATCTTTATTGTTGAGATTATTACAATTGATCCTCTTCTTTCCCCCCCATAGCTGACTCCACCTAGTTCCCACCCCACCCTCTGCCCTTATCTCTGCTACACTGTCCTCATCCATAGGTGTACGATTTTTTGTCCAGTCTCTTCCCACACCCCCACATCTCTTTCCCCCTGAGAATTATCAGTCCACTCCCTCTCTATGCCCCTGATTCTATTATATTCACCAGTTTATTCTGTTCATCAGATTTTTAATTCACTTGATTTATTGATTCACTTGTTGATAAATATGTATTTGTTGTTCTTAATTTTTATCTTTTTTTTCCTTCTTCCTCTTAGAGAATACCTTTCAGCATTTCATATAATACTGGTTTGGTGGTGATGAACTCCTTTAGCTTTTTCTTATCTGTGAAGCTCTTTTATCTGCCATTCAATTCTGAATGATAGCTTTGTTGGGTAGAGTAATCTTGGTTGTAGGTTCTTGTTATTCATCACTTTTAAAAATATATATATTTTATTGATTTTTTACAGAGAGAAAGGGAGAGGGATAGAGAGTTAGAAACATCAATGAAAGAGACACATCAATCAGCTGCCTCCTGCATGCTCCCTTCTGGGGATGTGCCCTCAACCAAGGTACATGCCCTTGACCAGAATCGAATCTGGGACCTTTCAGTCCGCAGGCCGATGCTCTATCCAGTGAGCCAAACCGGTTTCGGTGTTATTCATCACTTTGAAAATTTCTTGCCATTCCCATCTGGTCTGCATAGTTTCTGTGGAGAAATCAGCTGATAATCCTATGGGTGCTCCCTTTTAACTGTTTTTCTATTGCTGCTTTTAATTTTCTCTCTTTGCCTTTGCTCTTGGCATTTTAATTATGATGTGCCTTGGTGTGGTTCTCTTTGAATTCCTTTTGTTTGGGGTTCTGTGTACTTCCTAGACTTGTAACTATTTCTTTCACCAGGTGGGGGAAGTTTTCAGTCATTATTTCTTCAAATAGGTCTTCAGTATCTTGCTCTCTCTTCTTCTGGCTCCCCATAATTCTGATGTTGGTACGCTTGAAGTTGTCCTAGAGGCTCCTTACACTATCTTCAAATTTTTGGGTTCTTTTTTCTTTTCCAGTTGAGTGTTTTCTGCTTTTTTGTTTTTCAAATATTTGACTTGATTCTTACATTCCTCTTGTCTGCTGTTAGGTCTCTGTATATTTTTTATTTCAGTCAGTGTATGTTTCATTTTTAGTTGGTCCTTTTTTATATCCTCGAGCATCTCACTAAGTTTATCGACTTTTTGTAGGAAATTCTTGAAAAACCTTAGAACTGTGCTTTTGAACTCTATATCCAGTCCTTTGTTTTCCTCCATTTCTTTCATTTGTGATGTATTTCTTTGTCTTTGCATTTTTGCTGCTTCCCTGAGTTGATAGAGTAATTTTGTGTGCTAGTTGTCCTATATGGTCCAGTAGCTCCTACTTACCTGAGGTAGACACTCTGATGCACCCCTTTGTAGACTGTGTGTACAGTCTTGTTGTAGTTAAGTCTTGATTGTTCTTGGTATCAGTGGGGGGAATTGACCTCCAAGCCAATTGGCTGTGAAAATCAGCTGTGTCTACCTTGGGAGAACCTCTGTGCTGGATACAGCCTTATGAGATAAGACTTGCAAAATTGCAAAAGTCTCTGTGTTCAGGTTGGATGGGGCAGAGTTTCAGGGCTGAGCAGATAGCCTTAACTTCCTGTCAGCCCTGCCCTATGAGGCCTCTGGGTCCCAGTACCCCTTGGTAATTGCTGTAGCCCTTTCTGCACACACTTGTGCAAGCACCTCTAGACCTCTTCCTTTTGCAGGCCCCTGAGTTTCCAAGTGCTCTGGGGACCCATATGGGTCTGGGTCCTCAGGGTCTCGCCTGAAACTATGGTTCAGTGCAGTCAGAACTGCAATTCAGTTCAGTCAGGAGGTTCCATCTTCATCCTGCTAGAGAAAGCCAGCAGCACACTCAGCCGTCAGTCTTCTCTGAGTGTACTCACATGTGCGCATGCCTCCAGACCTCTGCCTTTCGTGGCTCTCCTGACTTTCCATGTACTCCTCTTTTTTCCCGACTGTTCAGACTCCCCTGTATGAGTCTTGTCAAGAACTGGCGTTCAGTGCAGTCTGGAGTTTCTGTCTCTCTCCCGCTAGAGGAAGCCAGCCGGGCACTCCGCCGGCCATCATCTCCACGCATGTGTCTCTGTACCTCAGCTTTTTGCAGCTCCTCTGAGTCTCCATGAGCCCCTCTCTTTTCTTCTAGTTGTAGAATTTCCACTCAGCCAGCTTTCTTGTGACTCTGAATGATGTCTGTTCTATCCTTCAGCTGTAGTTTTAAAATTGTTGTGCGAGGCAGCAGTTTAGGTGTTCACTTATGACGCCATCTTGGTTTCTCCCAGGTATATGCCCTTTATAAGAATAGAACCGGGGACCCTTTAGTCTGTGGGTGACACTCTATCCACTGAGCCAAAACTGCTAGGGCATGACTCTTTTTTATTATTATTAAATATTAGAGGCCCAGTGCACAGATTCGTGCACTGGTGGGGTTCCTCAGCCTGACCTATGGGGTCAAAACTGGCTCTCTGATTGTGAGAGGCTGACAGTGCCCAGCAGCAACCTAACCCATGGCCGATTCTTTGAGGAATTGGGCTCCCTCCTCTACTGGTTGGAGCATCTGCCTCCTGGTGGTCATTATGCATCATAGCTACCAGGTGAACAGTCGAATGACTAGTTGCTTAGGCTTTTATATTTGTAGATGGTTTCATTGGTTTTTAGAGAGAAAGGGAGAGGGAGAGATAGAAACATCGATGAGAGAGAAATGTCAATTGCCTCTCCTCCAACTCACCCACTGGGGATTGAGCTCATAACCCAGGCAGGTGCCCTGACTGGGAATAGAACTGGTGACTTCTCGAGTACATGGGTCAACACTTAGCCACTGAGCCAGGTAGTGCCTGACTCTTGGTGCTCTCTGATGGAGGCTTGCTCCATGCTAGGAGAGCACAGTGTCATTCAAACTGCATGTATTATTTTTATTCATATGTTATTTTCCACACATTGATCATGTAAACATTGTGATGGCAATGGGCCTTGACAAGCTTCAGCATAATGTGTGGGGGTGGTTACCTTGAATCTTCCCAGAAAGGTAAGGAAGGGAGCAGGGGAGTCCGAACTTGCCAGAGGGCAGGCCTTGGCTGGTATTTCAGAAAGGGGAGACAGCCACACTGCTCCAACCTAGACCACAAGATCCACCCAGAGAAAGAACTGGAGTGGCAGGGACTGGAGGGACAGGACGGCAGAGGGGAGGCTTGCTTCCCTCCTCTTCCCTCGTTAAGTTAGAGGGTGGAAGCAGGGAGAGAGAGGGGAGAGTGAGAGAAACATTGAAAGAGTGATGATAGAGTGAGAGAAATACATTGATTGATTGCCTTCCACAGGTGTGGGTGGGAAGACATCTGTAACCCAGGCATGTGCCCACAACCTTAATGTGCAAGCCCACCCTCTAACACTGAGCACATAGTCTTTGGCCAGAGGGGCTCCCTGTTTGGCCATTTACTTTAGTGGTCTCCTCCACTAGTGTTTGTGTGGGGGTTTCCTTCCCCTCCTTTCAGACTTCAGTAAGTCCCACTTGTTCCCCACGTTTCCAGTGTCTGCTAGCCACGTGGGATCATATTCATTTTTAGAAACAATTAGTTTTCAGGTCCCTTTTAATCCCTAATAACAGTATAGCAGTTTCATGTGGGAGAAGAAAGGAGACTGTCCTCAGCAGGCTGTCTTGAATATAAAAAGCTCCTCTCATTGCCTTCTTTTCTTTAATGTGTTTTTATTGAGTTCAGAGGGGCAGGGAGAGGGAAAGAGAGAGAGAAACATCAATGACAAGAGAGATCATTGATTGGCTGCCTCCAGCATACCCTCCACTGGGGATCCAGCCGAACCCAGGCTTGTGTCCTGACTGGGAATTGAACTGTGATCTCCTGTTCCATAAGCTGACCGTCTTTAAGCTAGCTAATTTCAGATTCCTCAAACTATGTCCTTGTTTTGTATGTTTTTAATATTTGTGCTTAATTTTACAATAAAAGGGTAAAAAAAGTATCTTTCTAGGAGAGATCAAGCAAGTGTAAATATTAAGGACTAGGTATAAAAATGTTGTCGTAGTTATATATTTTTTTCTAAAGTGATTTCCTTCAAAAAGTTGCTTTTTACAGCCTTGTCCCATAGTCTGAAATTTATTAGTTGTCTTTTTAAAAATGACTAGCTTCCAGTAAATATTAACCTGTGAACCAGGAGGTTATGGCACATGCCCAGGTTGCAGGCTTGATCCCCAGTGTGTTTTCCTCTTTATGGCTTTTCTGGAAAAGTCACCTGTCTCTATAGACCATAAGATTCATGTGCAAATGAAGGAGCACACAGATGATGCCAATGTAGAGTATCACCTGTTCACAGGAAAGACTTTCTGCCTGGAGCCCAGGTATGTGTCCTGACCAGGAATCAGCCTGTGGCCTCCTGGAGCCACACACCGGGCTCTTTTATGAAAAACTTGTCTCTGTAATAGGTAGGATTGCACTTTTTTTCCTGAGATCATGTATTATATTTGTGCTTATAAAATACTGATGGTATTGGGATTTCAAATTGGCAAATTTTCATGATATGTGAATAAACATGATACACATGTCAACCATATGAATACGTACGCTTAGTAGCTATAAGTACTCTCACAGAAGGACTAGAAGCAATAGCAAATCATGAACAACTTGTGATTATGGCTGATTTGTGTGCTCTTTGTCTCTTGTGTTTTCTATAATGCACATAATGACTTAAATATTGAAGAAAATGTTATTAAAAACTCATTACCTGCCAAAACCGGCTTGGCTCAGTGGATAGAGCATTGGCTTGCGGACTGAGGGGTCCCAGGTTCGATTCCGGTAAAGGGCATGTACCTTGGTTGCGGGCACATCTCCAGTAGGGGGCATGTGGGAGGCTGCTGATCGATGCTTCTCTCTCATTCATGTTTCTAACTCTCTATCCCTCTCCCTTCCTCCTTGTGAAAAGTCAATAAAATATATTAAAAACAAAACAAAACAAAACAAAAACTCATTACCCTATCTTGTGCTTTGAGTAGACCCTTTTCCCATGCATAATTTTGTAATATCAGCACTGGTCACTTGAAAATATTGGTTCATGGAGTTATACAGATATACCAAACACTGACATATTTCATACAATATAAAGAATCATACCCATTAAAAATTATTATAAAAATAAGTCAGATGGCCCTACCTGGCTTGGCTCAGTGGATAGAGTGTCAGCCTACAGACTGAAGGGTCCCAGGTTTGATTCTAGCCAAGGCATATACCTGGGTTGCCGGCTTGATCCCCAATAGAGGCTACGCAGGAGGCAGTCCATCAATGATTCTCTCTCATCATTGATATTTCTATCTCTCTCTCCTTCTCCCTTCCTCTAGGAAATCAATAAAGAAATATATATTTTTTAAAAAGTCAGATGGAGAAAGATAAATATCACATGATTTCACTTATTTATGGAATATAATGAACAACATAAACTGATGAACAAAAACAGATCCAGAGACAGAGAAGCATTGATCAAACTGTCAAACCTCAGAGGGAAGGTAGGGAAGGTGGGGGGAAGCGGGAGAGATCAACCAAAGGACTTATATGCATGCATATAAGCCTAACCAATGGACACAGACACCGGGGGTGGACGTTGGAGCAGGCGGCAAAGGGGGTGTTGGAAACTACCCATTGTCTTCACTATCAGAGAAGTGTAAACAAGGAGCCGGGAATGCTGGTGGACCTTGAGCCCTGGCAAGGGCCAGAGCTATGCACCGATTGTTTAGTAGAGACAATGGTAGCTCAAGCAATTTCCTGACCAAATAGTTTCAGAGTAAATCTTTCTAATATTTACTGACCTTTAGGATAGTCTGTGTGTTATCGGAATTGCCAGCTTAAGGGCTAGATGTGTTACCAAAATTGAATAAAAGGTTGGCAAGGCCTGGGCAATGGGGAAGTCCTTCCTCTTGTGTTGGACTCTTGGCTTGGCACCCCAGTTTCCAAATTATTGTTTCTTGTCTTATCTCTGTCATTTGCGTGTGGCCCTTCTCCAGATCCCAAACCCTAAGTCACATGGGACATGGTTCACACATGAGGGAGGGGATAAGGACACATATGTACTACCTTAATCAATAAAGAATTTAAAAAAATCGCTATCAATCTCATCAGAAAAATTTGTAAGTATTGGGAAACTGCTGAACTTACTATAGTGGTAGTTGGCAGAACAATAGTCCCCAGAGATGTCAGGTCCTAATTCCTGGAAACTGTGAGCATTTGACCTCACGTGAGTGGCAAAAGGATCTCTGCATTATGATCAAGGTGAAGATGAGATGATCCTGGATGAACTAGTGAGCCCAGGGTAATGCAATTGTTCCTAGGAGAGAGACCTTGGCCTTGATTGGAAGGAGCTAGGCTGCTGGCTTGGAAGACAGGAAGAGGGCTGAGGCAGGGAATCTAGGCATCCTTTATACACTGAGACAGCAAGAAAAAGGATTCTCCCCCAGAATCTCCAGCATGAGCACAGCCCTGCTGACACCTTGATTTTAGCCTGAAAGACCTATCTTGGCATTCTGTCCCGAGCTGGCCTGAGGGTGCTATATGTGCTTCCAAACGTTTAAACACGTGAGGTCAAGACTTCATGCAATTCAGAATTTTACTGCTTTTTAGAGGATATTCTTATGTGGAACTGGCTTACCCAAGCCTGCCCTGCCTGTTGTGTGGCAGTGAGGCATACAGATCAGTGCCACTGTCTTTAATCATCCTAAAGTATCAGTTATCCACCATGGGGCATGACAACACAGGAAAAATGGCAAAAGCAAGATAAAATAAATCTTAGTTTATTTATGAAAATACAATTTGGCAGATCCAGGTGGTTCAGGACTCCACATCAACAACCACTGGCACAGCACACATGCAGGCATTGTAGCTGCCTTGTGCCTGCATCAGCCTTCTTGAGGGGTTTCTCATGTGACTAGCCCTACCCCCTTCCTCCAACAGAAGTCAGAACTTGTTTTCCAGACCTTCCCATACCTGGAGCACAAAGCGACCTATCTGCCCGGGGCACCCTGTGCTGGGCTCTGTGTCACAGCTCTGCAGGCAAACCTCTGGTGCTGCCTTTGGCAGAGGGGCCGGCAGCCTGGGCCAGCCGGCGGGCTGCTTGCTGGGACAGTCCATAATGTGGTTTGGTCCTTGCTCTGTGATGTGGCCGCCACACCTGATTCTTGGGTTGTCCCAGAGCTTCTCTGTCCCAGGCAGCGCTAACACTGCGCACGTGTTTCTGCCTCCAGCCATCAGGAGCCCTGCTATTTCCACGGAGGAGTCAGGGTGCTGCTGGCACCCAGGGTCAACTGCAAAGGGGGTTTTGAGCTCTGATTGCACGGGCCTGGTTACTTGCCCACCTCTAGAATCAAGTTTGGAGTAAGTCCCAGTAAAAGGCGCTTTCCTTAAGTGAGGAAGCAGAGAAGTGCAGATATTGCCAATAGTTAGGGTAGCTAAGCCGGCATGTGAAACCATCAAGTTTACTGTGGGCTGAATACTCTGAAACTAGGAGATTAAAAACCAGTACTTGCCCTGGCTGGTGCTCAATGGTTAAGTGCCAGGCCTGGGACTGAAGGATCCTGGGTTTGATTCCGGTCAAGGGCACATACCTTGGTTGCAGGATAGATCCCCCGCCCTACTTGGGGACCAGGTGGGAGGCAACCAATCGATGTGTCTCTCTCACATTGATGTTTCTCTCTCTTTTCCTCCTTCCCTTCCACTCTCACTAAAAATTAATGGAAAAAAATCCTCTGGTATCTCAGCTGAATACTTGGGGTTTTCAGCAAGGTCCACACTCTGCTGGCCTGGAGCAGCGGTCTCCACTGGGCCCTGGGTAACTCCCATACAGCCTCTCACCCTCCCAGCTTCATGTGGTGGGGATTAGGAGGGCTGAGGGCCATTGGTGGGCCGGCCCTGCTTCCTGGTCGAACTCCCAGTAGAGGGGACAATTAGCATGTTACCCTTTTATTATCTAGAAAGAATGCAGAGATGAAACTATTTCTACCAAGCATAATTTGGCATTTAACAGGATTTTAAAGTGATTTAATTGCCATTCTAACTTGGATAAATATTAGGTAGGAAATACTGGTATATTAGTCTAAGTTATTGGAATGTGAAGTTAAAGTTCCCCAGGAGTCCAGATGGGTCCATAACCCTTCACTGGAGTAGGGAGTTTCTGGCAGGCAAACGGGTGGTGTTTCAGGTCATTTGTTTTATTTGGTGGTACCTCTAGGCCTTGAAACATCTATATATATATATATATATAAAAGCCTAAGCGACTGTTGCAACTGAAACAACCAAACAGATGACCGAACAGGCTGTGTGGGGCAACCAGGCTTGAGGGAACAGTGAGGGGCGACCAAATGACTGAACAGCAGACTGTGTGGGCCAACCCAATGAGGGGCAGCTGGGGTGACCAGGCTGAAGAGGGAACATTTGGGGGTAACCAGGCTGGCAGAGGGAGCAGTGGGGGTGACCAGATCATTGGGGGGGGGATAGATAGGGGTGATCAGATGAGCAGTTAGGAGCCAATGGACCCAGATTGTAAGAGTGATGTCCAACTGCAGGATTGGGCCTAAACCGGCAGTTGGACACCCCCTGAGGGGTCCTGGATTGGATTGGAGAGGTGTAGGGGCTGGGCTGAGGAGACCCTCTCCCCACGCATGAATTTTGTGCATTGGGCTTCTAGTATGTCTAATAGAAGAAGCCTATCTAATAAAAGAGCAATATGCAAATTGACCGTACCTCCTCTATCCCTCCCAAAGCCATGCCCACCAGCCAATCAGGAGCAAATATGAAAATTAACCCAATCAAGAAGGCTGTGGCCAGGGAGAGAGAAGGAGGCTTAGGTTTCCCTGGCTATGGAGGAAGCCAAGCTTCCTACACACCCTGGCTGGCCTAGGGCTCCACTTAAGGCTACAAAGTTTCAATTATAGAAAATAAACAAATCCCAACAAAAATGGAGGCAGCCACGGAAGTGGAGAGAGCAAAGTTTCAATTATAGAAGATAAATAAATCCCAATAGAAATGGCTGCAGTCACGGAGCCAGCAAGAGGCTTGGGTTTCCCCAGTGATGGAGTAAGCCAAGCTTTCCACCCACATTGACCTGCCCTGGCCTCCCCTGAAGGCTACAAAGTTTCAATTATAGAAGATAAATAAATCCCAGATACCAGGGCCTCCACTTGGTTAGCCGAGGAGGCATGGCTGTCCTGCAAACCACCTCAGGCCCCTCACCCAGGCCACCCCACACCCCAAGGAAACCCCCCACCCTGATCTAGAACACCCTTCAGGGCAAACCAGCCAGGCCCCACGGTGCACCAGGCTTCTATCCTATCTAATAAAAGAATAACATGTAAATTGACCATCACTCCAACACACAAGATTGCTGTGCCCATTTAGTCAAAGATGACTGCCCCCATGTGGACACAAGATGGCCACAACAAAGTGGCCAGCAGGGTAGGGGAGTTGGGAGGAACCAAGCCACAAGGGAGGGCAGTTGGGGGTGACCAAATCTGCAGGGAGGGCAGTTAGGAGTAACCAGGCCTGCAGGGGAGGGCAATTAGGGGCAAACAGGCTGGCAGGGGAGCAGTTAGGCATTTATCAGGCTGGCAGGGGAGTGGTTAGGGAGTAATCAGGCTGTCAGGCAGAAGTGGTTAGGGGCAATCACAAAGGCAGGCAGGTGAGCAGTTGGGAGCCTGGATTGTGAGAGGGATCCCAGATTGGAGAGGGTGCAGGCTGAGCTGAGGGACACCCCCCACCCTCCATGGATGAATTTCATGCACCGGGCCTCTAGTATATGATAAAAGATGGTTGGTTACATGGTCCTATTGGATCATAGATGCCCACTTAATTATAATGTTTAAAATACCACAAAATTGGCTGCATGAGAGTTTGATGAAGCTTTCCTGGGTCAGATTAAGCTTCTCATCCCCAGGCCTACCCTGGTCTTCTGGGGGAAAATATCCCATGGAATGGAAAGGGAATGCATCGATGTTGTCATATTTTTTGGCTGCACTTAGGCACACACAGACAGTATCTGTGAGGAGCAGGAAATACACAGCAGTTCCTTCTCTTCTGCCAGTGTGTACTCTATGTCAGCACAGGCACAGTCTGAGCAAGCTCCAAAGGATCCTACGAGGTTGATGTGGAGCATGGCCTTGTCACTGGATTAGCCCCGTCTGACCTGGAAACATATTTTCTGGTCATGGAAGAACTGGGTGTACCCTTTAGCTTATGAAACAGGATTTGAACTTGAAATCTTTTTTTTTAATCCTGATTTTGCAGGGTAGCTATGTGATGAATGTATATATTAGGACTTTGTAGCTGAATTGCACATAAAATCAATTGCCAACTTCTTGACTTTCAAATTTAGACTTCATTTTATCCTTAAGTGGTGAGCAATATATGTAGCATGCTGTGAAACGTCTATTACAGTTTTTTTTTATTTAATAAATCTTTATTGTTCAGACTATTACAATTGTTCCTCTTTTTCCTCCCATAGCTTCCCTCCACCTGGCTCCCACCCCTTCCTCTGCCCTTACGCCCACCCCCATTGTCCTCATCCATAGGTGTACAATTTTTGTCCAATCTCTCTGCATCCCCACACCTTTTCCCACTGAGAATTGTCAGTCCACTCCCTTTCTATGCCCCTGATCCTATTATATTCTCTAGTTTATTCTGTTCATCCTATTTTTTATTCACTTGATTTTTAGATTCACTTGATTTTTAGATTCACTTGTTGATAGATATGTATTTGTTGTTCATAATTTTTATTTTTTACCTTTTTTTCTTCTTCCTCTTCTTAGAGAATACCTTTAAGGATTTCATATAGTACTGGTTTAGTGTTGATGAATTCCTTTAGCTTTTTCTTATCTGAAGCTCTTTAATTCTGAGTGACAGCTTTGCTGGGTAGAGTAATCTAGGTTGTAGGTTCTTGCTATTCATCACTTTGAATATTTCTTGCCACTACCATCTGACCTGCATAGTTTCTGTTGAGAAATCAGCTGACAATCATATGGGTGCTCTCTTGTAGGTAATTAACTGTTTTTCTCTTGCTGTTTATAATATTCTTTGCCTTTTGCTATTAGCATTTTAATTATGATGTGTCTTGGTGTGGTCCTCTTTGGATTCCTTTTGTTGGGGTTCTGTGCCCTTCCTGGACTTTATTTATTTCACCAGGTGGGAGAAGTTTCTGTCATTATTTCTTCAAATAGGTTTTCAGTATCTTGCTCTCTCTTCTTCTGGCACCCCCATAATTCTGATGTTGGTAAATATCTTCCAATTTTTGTGTTTTTGTTTGTTTGTTTTTATTTGCTTTTCCAATTGACTGTTTTCTGCTTCTTTGTATTTCAAATCTTTGACTTGATTCTTGTGTTCCTCTAGTCTGTTGTTAGGTCTCCATATAATATATTTTTTAATTTCAGTCAGTATATATTTAATTTCTAGTTGGTTCTTTTTAATTTCTAGTTGATCCTTTATCATCTCTTCTTTGGTCTAAATTTATCCATCTTTTCTAGGAAATTATTGAAAAACCTTATAAATGTGGGTTTGAACTATATATCCAGTCGTTTCTTTTCCTCCATTTCTTTCGTTTGTGATCTGCATTTTCGCTGCTTCCCTGAGTTGGTAGAGTAGTTTTGTGTGCTAGATGTCCTATATGGCCCAGTAGCCCTACTTTCCCAGTTATCTGTGGGAAGTTTTCAGTCATTCTTTCTTCAAATAGGTTTTCAGTATCTTGCTCTCTCTTCTTCTGGCACTCCCATAATTCTGATGTTGGTATGCTTGAAGTTGTCCCAGAGGCTCCTTACACTATCTTCTCATTTTTGGATTCTTTTTTCTTCTTGCTTTTCCAGTTGAGTGTTTTCTGCTTCCTTATATTTCAAATTTTTTTACTTGATTCTTGCCTTCCTTTAGTCTGCTGTTAAGTCTCTGTATAATATTTTTTATTTCAGTCAGGGTATGTTTTTTAAACATATATATTTTATTGACTTTTTACAGGAAGGAAAGGAGAGGGAGAGAAAGTCAGAAACATCAGTGAGAGAGAAACATCTATCAGCTGCCTCCTGCACGTCGCCCACTGGGGATGTGCCCACAACCAAGGTACATGCCCTTGACCGGAAACGAACGAGGGACCCTTCAGTCCGCAGGCTGATGCTCTATCCACTGCGCCAAACCAGTTTTGGCAGTCAATGTGTGTTTAGTTTCTAGTTGGTCCTTTTTCATCTCCTCTTGGGTCTCTCTAAATTTATCCATTTTTTCTAGGAAATTCTTGAAAAACCTTAAAACTGGTTTTTGAACTCTATATCCAGTCATTTGTTTTCCTTCATTTCTTTTGTTTGTGATCTGTTCCTTTGTCTCTGAATTTTCTCTATGCCAGAAGAACTTCTGTGTTGGAATCAGCCTTATGCTACAAGACTTGCAAAAGTGCAAAAGCTCTCTGTTTAGCTTGTGTGGGGTGGAGTCTCAGGGCTTAGCAGAACACCTTGGCTTCCAGTCAGCCCCTTCCTATGGGGGTCTCAAGTGTCTCTTGGTAATCGTTGCAGCCTGTCCGTGCTTATGCGCATGCGTGTCTCTAGACCTCCGCCTTTCCGGCTCCCCAGCACTCCGGGACCCATATGAGTCTGGGTCTACAGGGTCTTACCTGAAACTGGGGTTCAGTGCAGTTAGAAGTGGTGCAGTTGGGAGGCTCTGTCTCCCACCCACTAGAGAAAGCTAATGGCACAATCAGCAGTCCGTCTTCTGGGCACAGTGGTGTGCACACCTCCAGATCTCTGTCCTTTTGTGGCTCCCCTAAATTTCCATGCACTCCTCCCTTTTCACAGTATATACTCCCCCCATATGAGTCTCATCTGGTACTGGGGTTCATTGCTGAAGGATAAGGGGTTTAGTTCTGTTGGGAGTCTCCATCTCCTTCCCACCAGAGGAAGCCAGCCAGGCACTCCACCGCCCACTCTCTCAACGCACACATATCCATACCTCAGCTTTTGCAGCTCCTTGGAGTCTCCGTGAGCTCTTTTCTTTAAGTTGTAGAATTTCTACTCAGCCAACTTTCCTGTGGTTCTGGATGATGTCTGTTCTGTGTTTTAGTTGTAGTTTTGAAAGTGTTGTGTGAGGCAGCAGTTTCGGTGTTCACCCATAGGTTTCTTAGTTTCTCTGGAGTCAGCCTTATGATACAAGGCTTGCACCATTGCTAAAGCCTCTGTGTTCATCTTGGATGGGGTGGAGTCTCAGGGCTGAGCAGACATCCTTGGCTTTCCGTCAGCCCCACTCTACATGGCCCCTGGGTCTCAGTGTCCCTGGTAATTGCTGCACTCGTGCTTGCTTGCCTCCAGAACTCTGCCTTGCACGGTTCCCATGAGTTTCTGTGCACTCCAGGGACCTGTATGAGTCTGGGTCTCCAGGGTCTTGCCCGAAACTGGGGTTCAGTGCAGTTGGAGCTGGATTTCAGCACAGTTGGGAGGTTCAGTCTTCCTCCCGTTAGAGAAAGCCAGCAGAACAATCAGCAGTCAGCCCTGTGTGTGTTCACTCGTATGCCTCCAGACCTCTCCCTTTCATGGCTCCCCTAAGTTTCTGTGCACTCCTCCCTTTTCAGGACAATCCAGACTCCCCACATATGAGTCTCACCTGGAACTAGGGTTCAGTGCAGTCAGAACTGGGATTCCATGCAGTTGGGAATTTCTGTCTCGCTCCAGCTAGAGGAAGCCAGCCAGGCACTCTGCCGCCCGTCCTCTCTACGTGCGTGTCTCCGTATCTCAGATTTTTGCAGACCCTCTGAGTCTCTGTGAGCCACTCTCTTTCCTTCTAGTTGTAGAATTTCCACAAGCTTTCCTCTGGTTCTGGCTGATGTCCATTCTTTTCGCTGTAGTTTTGAAATTGTTGTACAAGGCAGCAGTTTAGGTGTTCACCTATACCGCCATATTGATTTCTCCTATTACAGTTCTTTAATTCATCAGTATAATAGAGAATCATCTTTTGTTGTTTCTTGGTCCTTTTTATTCAATATAATAAAAAGCTGTGATGTTTGCCTTTGTAGTTCTGTGCTTTGTTACTGTAATGTGTTTTTTTGTTTGTTTTTACGAAGCACATGACTCTGGACTAATGTGAAGTGGATAATCACTCTCTTACTATACTAGAGGCCCGATGCACAAAATTCATGCACATGGGGGGGCGGTGTCCCTCAACTTAGCCTGCTCTCTCTTGTAATCCGGGACGCTGCATGCACCATTAACCATATTTTTCATACAGATGAAAGGCATTTTGCTGTTATATGGGCAGCTACATTTTTTTGCCGATTATAAAAAGTAGTACATAACATGACTCTTCTGAGGCAGTAGTACCATTTCCCCCATCTTATGGGTAGAAAAACGGAAGCAGAAGGAAGTTAAGTAATTGGCTTTGTTACACAGTTGTGTCAGAATCAGGGCTGCGCACAAAATGTGCAAGCCAAGTCCATGCAAGTCACTGCTGCATGATCCTGTTTTTTCACAGTTAGTCTGCCAGATCTTAATTTTTATATCTAAGAGTCTGTTCCCAATATATAGGGCAGGGTCTCTAGGCCTGGCTGGTGATCAGGGCCAATCTGTCAGGTGACCAATGGGCAGGACGATTGGGTCTCCCCCACACTGGCACCCACCTTGACTGGCAGCCTGGCATTGCCCGCTTGCTGGCCCCAACTGGGGCAATTCTAGTATTGAGTGTCAGTGCGCATCATAGCAACTGGTCGTTCTGCTGTTCAGTCAATTTGCATATTAGGATTTTATGATATAGGATAAGGTTTTCCCTTAGAATAAGCTTTTATTAAATAGATCATTGATACAGTTCAGGATTTACACATTTTGCACAGTCAAATGGCAATTATATAGTTTCAATTCCAAAAATAGTAAACTTGATAACAGCCACTTAAATCTGTTCTGGCAAATGAGACCCTCCTGTAGCTGTAGTCTGAAGTAGTTACCCATGTGAGCCTTCTCAGTAATTAAGGAGATTATAGAACCCATGGAAGCTTTTTGAATGTCTAACTAGATTTTGTTTTTTTTTTTTTTTTTTTTTACTCAGAACTATCAATGTTGTATTTATTTATTTTTTATTTTTTTATTTTTATTTTTTTAATTAAATCTTTATTATTCAGATTATTACATTTGTTTCTCTTTTTTTCCCTCCATAGCACCCCTCCACCCAGCTCCCACCCTCCCTCTGCCCTTATCTCCCTCCCATTGATCTCATCCATAGGTGTATGATTTTTGTCCAGTCTCTCCCTGTACACCCTTCACCCCTTTCCCCCTAAGAGTTAACAGTCCACTCCCTTTCTGTGCTCCTGATTCTATTATATTCACCAGTTTATTCTGTTGATCAAATTTTTAATTCACTTAATTTTTAGATTCACTTGTTGATAG
>PVJN01035031.1:0-22363 GCA_004026805.1 Lasiurus borealis | reverse complement strand
GGCGCGCGTGGCTGCTGGGCACACGCTTTGGGAAACCACCCACCGTGGCGCAGCCGAGGTGCTAAATGACAGCGTGGATGCCCTGAGAGGAGAGGCGGCGGCGGGGGGTGGGGGGTGGGGTGGGGGTGCGAGGCGGCTGTGGGAAATACCCAGAGCTTTAGGGCCGAGGAGGGGGGCAGCTGGGGGGCGGGCGCTCCTCGGGAGGCCTGGAGTCCCTCTCTGCGAGGGGAGCGAACAGAGAGGTTTCCTGGCTCCGATGCTGGCTCAGCGGTGGAGGTGAGAAGGGAAACCAGCCCGCAGGTCTCTCTGGCAAATGAAGCCTTTGTCCCTCCGGATGGTTCCCTCACCTCGGTTCTCCACGTCTCTCTGGAATGTCTGGCCTTTTCTGTTAGCCTTGGCGCTGGCTGAAGCGCAGGCGCTGTCTCAGAGCGGGAGCAACCCGCTCCGCTCAGCGGGCCTGGTGGGAGTGTTGTCCTCCCACACGGAAAGGGCCCTGCCTTCGAGACCCAGGCGTTTGCTTCCAGTTCTCCCCACTCTTCCTCATTGTCCCTCCCGTATATGGGGGAAAGTTCCACCCTGCCTGCCTTCATTCCCAGACACCAGCAGCCTGAGAGCTGATCTTTCTGCCACTTTTTTATTTTATTGCGCACAACCTAGTTAGCATTGTCAAAACGGAGTTGGAGCAAGAAAGGGAAGAGAGGGCCTTGTCTCGCCTTTGGATCAGACATTCAGGAGAGCATTGCCCCCACCTAAGACTGGAGTTTGCATGTGGGACAGTGACCTTGGGAACAGAGCTTCCGTCAGGACATCAGTCAATTATTCCTTTTCTGATTACAGACTAATACATACTAATTGTAGGCAAATTAAAAATGACAAGAAAAAGAAGGGAACAGAAGGATCCATGTATCTGTACTCCCAACACCTTTAAAAGGTAACGTCTGTTGATAAGTTGTTGTACATACAACATTACATGAAGGTTCGGGCTGCTGGTTCCATAACCATTAAGTTGAGTCCTTACTCCACCACTTAGTGTGGTGCGTTGGGTAAGGACTTGACCTCTTTATGCCACACTTAGGGAAAATGGCAATAATAACAGTGCCCACCCCGTGGAGTTGTAGTGAGGGTTACATCGGTTAAAAGATAGAAGGCGCTGCCTGGCTGATGTGGCTTGGTGGTTGAGCATTGACCTATGAACCAGGAGGTCACGCTTAGATTTCTGGTCAGGGCACATGCTGGAGTTTCTGGCTTGATCCTCCATGGGGGGCATGCAGGAGGCAGCCGATTAATGATTCTCTCTCATTGATGTTTCTATTTCTCTCTCTCCCTCTCCCTTCCTCTCTGAATAGAAAAATATTTTTTTAAAAAATAAGGCCCTAAAATATGGCATGGAATATCACAAACACATAGTAAATGATATATGTTATAATTCTAGTCTTCTCTGAATGGTGTGTGTGAAAAATAAAATCAGTCTCTGCCATCAACATTGGTCTGGTGTTGTCAGCTAGACTCGGTGTTTGAAAGAGCTGACATGGACTCACATCTAAACTTTTGCTGGTCTCTTATTGAAGCAAACCCATTCCAACACTGATACCAGAGAAAGTCATCCTATAACTGTGATGGATCCAGACAAAATTAAAACTGCTTCATAATCATGTCTGAACACGGACACATATGAACCTTCTCAAACTACAGAAATGACCAAACCTGTCCCTATCCTGGCTAATACGAGTGACTATTCCATTTTTTTTTTTAAAAAACAAACTACAGCTTTAGACTCGATCTAGTCTTTTCTCCTTTTAGGTAAAGATTTACTAAGGCACCCAACCGTAAAACTACCCCAGCATCCTGACAGCTGCCAATCCAGAGCAAGCCCTGCTGCCGTAAACCTTCCTTAAAGTCACTTAGCCCAGGCCCAAATCCCACAAGTCCTTTCTAATACTGTCTCGAGACATCCCTCAGTTCTCCGTGGTGCCTGTTTTCCCTCACTGAAATGAAAAATAAACCCCGCTTGTTCAGCTACCCGTGTGTTCCTGGCACTCTTTTGGCAGAAGGCCTTTGCCAATGTATATAAAATGTTCATACACATTTTTTTTTCCTAAAATTGAAGGTCATTATAAGCCTTCTGTTTGGCAACCATTCCCCCCTCCTCCCATTAAATAGATCATGAACATTTTCTCATGTCACTTAATACTGCTTTTAAACATCTGAATAGCTGCATAGAATTCCACCGTATGGCTGAACTTCATTTACTTAGTTTATACCATATTGTTGGACATTTAGTTTTTATTTTTTAAATTTTACTAATATATATATAACACTGAGTTGAACATCCTGTGCGTGAATCTCTACCTGCATCTCTGTTTTCTTAGGGTGAAATATCCAGCACTGTCTTTTAAATAGACTGCTCCTAACCAGTGCCTTTCTAATTACTGTTAAATGGTAAGGTACAAGGGCATTCCTTCACAGGGATTAAATCTATGTATATAAAAGGCTAAGCAAGTAGCCAACTGGCCAGTAGGTATGACACGCACTGACCACTAGAGGGCAGACAGTCAATGCAGAAGCTCCCGAGTGACAGCAACTTTGCAGAGTGCCCTCTTGCACTCCCGGACTCCTTGGGGGGGATGTTAGACTGCCAGTTTCAGCCTGATCCCTGCAGGCCAGGCTGAGGGACCCTACCTGCCAGAGGGACCCCACTCCCTCCACAGACACCCTTCAAGCCCTGGAGCTGCCCTGGGGAGGGACCATGGGAGGTGAGCTCCAGGGCACGTCCGCCCATCTTGCTCAGTCCCATTGGCCACCTTCTGATTAATTTCCTTTCAGTGTACACAAATCTGTGCACCGGGCCTCTAGCATGATGATAAAAATAAATGATGTATTCCCACTGAAGGGTGTCACCTGTTACATCTGGAATCAGTCTCTTGGCTCAGTCCTGCTCAGAGATGCAAAAAGAGATTGATTATGGTGTGCAGAGAGTGGGGCTCCAAAGAAAAGCTTATTTGGTTTGAGAAGGTCAGAAACAAGGGTCTGCTTTTATCCAGCAAGTTTGTCAAGCATCAGCTTTTAATAATCCCACCACCATTTTCTGCCCGAGGAACAAAAAATATTTTCAAATCTGAAGAGGTCTGTGTCGATTATGAAATGCCTCTGCATAGCAGGATCATGGAAAGGATATTTGCGTGGCTGCAGTTGAGGGTGGAACTTAGTATAGAGTATTTATCTCTACCTGATACTTTCCTGATCTTAATAACACTGCAGTATTTTTAAAAGTGCTGAGTGTTTCTGCCATTCCGAAAGATCCAGGTAAGATCTCTGGGAGCATAGAAACATGCGCAGGGAAAGCCAAAATATAACAAAGATTATGCTTTCATGAGGAGAAGCTCCACTGACAAACGTCAGCATTACCTTGAGTGCGGATGTTTCTGTGAAGTATCTTCTGGGACTCAGCCCTGTTTTGACCAAGAGGCTGTTTTATGCAGAGCGACACTCACTTCAGAAATTTTACCCAAAGGGGGACTGTGAAGGTAGTTAAAACTTGCCATTGAAGAGGGAACACATGTGTGACAAGTCTTAATAGGCTGCTTACGATAAAGAGACACACTGTTATGCGTAGATCATTTCTACTCAAAAGTGTGCTGATTGGCCATCTAAGTCTTTCAGGATATTCTGCCAGCTCAGTAGGCTCTCCATATCATCATGAATCTTTTAGAAGAATGATCCATCATGACATAAGGAAAAGAGTAAAGCAAAATCATTTTTCTGAATAAACATAAGACTCGGGGCTAAGAGAGGTATATTTAATGCATGAATCCAGGGAGAAACATTTGAGAGTACACTGTCTTGGTGTCTGTGCTTCTAATATAATCCAGAAGGTTGAGGTAGAGAGATCCAGATTTTTGCTTTGCATTTTTTTCTCCTAAAAGAAAGCATGACTTTATCTTCTTGCCACCTTTCAAAATACTTTCAATCTTCAAGGTTCTTTTTAAAATCCTAGCTCACATGTAGAATAAGCTTTCTCTGACTGCCACACCAACATTGATTAATTTAACTCTAGGGAAACATTTTATTTGAATTTCAGTGAACAAGTTCCTACTGTGGTCGACAATATAAGAAATTCAGCAAGGGATTCCCTGCTCTCAAGGAATTTGTAGTCTAGCAGGGTTGAATAAATCTACTGAGAATTAAAATGCACTGAGTGGCCAGGTTATTATGATCTCTGAACGCATAATAATCTGGCCACTCAGTGTATATCCTATATAATAAAAGGCTAATATGCAAGCAGACAGGCCGGCCAACCACCCATGTCCCCTCCCACTCCTGGCTGACTGGACCCCACCCATGCATGAATTCATGCACCGGGCCTCTAATCCTCTAATGTGTGTGTGTGTGTGTGTGTGTGTGTAACTGAGTGGCCAGATTATTACGTGTTCAGAGATCAGAGTAATATGGCCACTCAGTGTATAAGCCAAAGTAAAGGAAATTCTAGAGGAGAGGTCACAACAATGTGTGAAAAGCTAAAAAAAAAAAAAAGGCATAGATGACATCTGGGTTGTCTCTAGTCTTAGAGTACCTTTAGCATGGAGTTAGCATCTTGCTCTTTTGAGCTTCTTTGTTATATAATCCTTTGTACATATGATCTAGAAACATCTATATCTATACATATATGATATGTTAATATTACATATCGGGTTTTTGATAGCTGTTTGTACACTGGACCCAACTGGTTGAGGTCCCCTTCTCTCTTCACTTGACATAATCCTAAAGTTTTGAGCTTGGCCAAAGAAGGTGAGACCTCCTGATTCTAAGAATTCCTGAGTATTGCCCCTTTCCTGATATTAAACTAAGTGTATGTGAGGCTTTTCATTAAGTTGAAAAGGCTTTTCTCCCACAGCATCTAAATGAGGAGAGTTTAGGTAAATTATTCAGTTTCAGCACCAGGGACAGATCCACTTAAACCTAGTTACTCCTCCCCCTTCCGGCCCCCATTGCTTGGTTTTAGAGAAATTTTAGAGCTAAAGATGTTATTTCAACTAATGTAATCCAGGGGGTTCATCATCTTTACCTTATCTAGGACAATTAAAATGGAAAGAAATTTAGATGAGTGACTCACTAAATTCAGTGTGTTCATATTTAAAATTATGCCCTATACTTTTATGCCCTTGTGATATGTTTGTGTGGGGAGGACATTTAAAGGTAAATGTTAGAACTGAATCTAAAATATAATGTCTTGAATTTTAGGAGTAATTTTGTGTAAGACTTATAAAAATGATAGAAAAAGGGAAAGATAATATTTTTATGTGTTTTATGTGCTAAGTTTAGCCTTAGGCCCTTTCACATATCTTGATGAATATTCTTTGCAAAATCCCTCTGTAGGCTATTATGCATTGTCAAGCCCATTTTAAAGAGAGGACACTGAGGATTAAGGAGATTAAATATCTGTGTGGGAAGATTTTATAATGGAAGTATAAATAAAACTCAGGTCTATCTGATATTAGAATCCATATATTTTTTGCTTAATCCTTCCATGTTTTTCACCCAGCCCCTAACCCCCTCTGCCTTGAGTCTGTTTCTATTTTGTTAGTTTATTTTGTTCATTGGGTTCCACATAAGTGAAATCGTGTGGTACTTGTCTTTCTCTGACTGGCTTATTTCACTTAGCGTAATACTCTCAAGGTCCATCCATGCTGTTTCAAAAGACAGTATTTTCTTCTCTTTTTTTATAGTCAAGTAATAAGCAGACACAGACAACAGTATGGGATTACCAGAGGTAAAGGGGGGCTGTAGGGAGGGGGGAGAGGATAAAGGGGAGATGAATGGTGAGGGAAGGAGATGTGCCTAGGGGTGGTGGACACACAATATAATATACAGTTGCTGTATTATAGAATCGTACCGGAAACTTACATAATTTCATTAACCAATGTCACCCCAATAAATTCATTAAAACTAAAAAAGAACCGAGACCAGTTTGGCTCAGTGGATGGAGCCTTGGCTTGTGGACTGAGGGGTCCCAGGTTTGATTCTGGTCGGGTGCTTGCGGGTGCATCTCCACTGTGGGGCATGCAGGAGGTGGCTGATTGATGTCTCTCTCTCATCGATGTTTCTGACTTTCTATCTCTCTCCCTTCCTCTCTGTGAAACATCAATAAAATATATTAAAAAACAAACAAACAAACAAAAACTAAAAAAGAATCCATGTTTTTCTTTTAATCATTCTTCTTTTAAGCAAAAAATTACTTGTTTCCTCTTCTAGAATGCCTTGACTGGATATGATAATGTGTGAGAAACATCTTAGTCATACAACATAATATGCCATGAATATTATAAACAATTTAATGGTATTTCTGTATTTACTATTCATTTAATAGTGTTGTAAAGTGGCAATATTGTGGCCTATCCATTCATCAGTTTTTCAGTGTTTGGATTTATCTCTGATGTTGGTATTCCTTCGAGGAGTTCTGTGGACCAACAAAAATATTGTTATGGAACCCAAAGTGTTTGCTGATCTAATCCAACCCACTCCTTTTGCAGATGGCAAAACTTATGCAGTCCTTGTCTGGATTCCACCATGAAAAAAAAATCCCTCAAAATGTTAAAATGGAAAACTGTCAAGTGGTTCCAAAATACATAACAGCAAAAGCAACCAAATAGACTCTGACCTTACGCCTGTTGAATGTCTTCCATTTTTTTTTTTTTAGTGGTTCAACAGCAGTCATTACAGTGCAAAGGGAGAGATTCCTTAATTCTTCCCCTTTACTGTATAAAGGGAACAAAGACCACTCTAATCCCCAGATCCATTGTCTTATGTATGAACATAGGGGACACAGGAAAGCAGGGGGTTTCCTGATAAAACTTTTAGCTCCAGGGCAGTCTCTCTTTGATGTTTATATATTTAATCCCTTTAAAAATTGTACTCCAGAGCATAACCTAAGAACAAAGCTCTTCATCCCTTCTGTTATGAGAACTGTGTACTTCTTGCTTTGACTTTTAGAAATGACAGAGCTACAAGGCATTCTGTTCCCCATGGCTGCTCACTCCCTTCTATGTGTTGTGTTGCTGAATTAATTAATAGTAAAGTCTGATTTACATATTAACAAATATTAGACTTGTAGGACAGTTGCATCGGGAGGCAGCTCCGAGGATAGGTTAAGTGAGAAAAGAGAAAACATTTTAAAGCTTCCTTTTTCAGACAAAGCACAGGACTTGGCATTTCTAGGGCTGCTTTGCTTCCGCCTTCGGGCATCTTCTGAATATTATAAAGAGGATTATTCTACATGTGGGAACGTCTGCTCTACCACGGGTGGAAAGGTTGAGCCTCCGGTGACTGCCGGTACCTCCTGTAGTCTGCCAAGCACCAGAAACTAGTTTGGTGACTGGCCAGGCCATTAGCAAACAGGGTCTTCCATCCAGCTCTGTCTCATCCCCGTATTTCAGATTTCTGTTCACAAAATCAGAATCATAAAGATGCTGCCGATATTCCTCTGTTAAGGAGATTCTCAAGTGTGAAACATGGTAATGAATGTAAAGTGCATTGAAACAACCACACACGTTATTGGGCTTGATAGGCCCAAGGCACTTCTAAATGTGGAGCATGAAGGCATGTAAAGACCGTGCCTTTCCGGTGTCCACAGTGCAGGGGGGTGAGGCCAACAAGTGAAACAACAAAATTGTGTGGTGTGGCAAGGACATATGTGTCATGGGACCCATGAGTAGGTTCCCCTAACCCAGCCTGAAAGGCAGAGGCAGGGTTTGGGAAGCTTTTAAGAGGATTTCTAGAGATGCTGTCTGGTGCTCCATCCTTATCCTCTTGGCCCATTCGGCCCTCTAGGTAGTCCCCACATACGCTGAGGGCTTTCTGCCTGGCTCTGGGTCAGATATTCTATGCCCATGGAGCAGGCAGGAGGTGCCAGGGAGCTAACACCTCTAGGAGATACCTCTAGGAGGGACAGGAAAAATAAATAAATACCCAAACTTCTTTGCGTCTCTGAGGGACTTCCCCGCAGAGTGGTCCTCTGGTTGCCCACTGCAGTCCCGCTTCTACAGCATACCCTTTGCTGGCTTTTCTCTCTTCCAGCTACCTCTCTGCCTGCCCCCCACTGTGTTTCTGGGACTCCCCTCCCAAATCAACCATTCACACCCACACATTCCTTTCAGGATCTGTCTTTGGGGGAACCCAGCCGGAAACAGGAGATGCCATCCATCCCAATGGAGTCTTAAAGGTTAGCAGTTAGGAAGCCCAGGGAATTAGTGGCGTGTAAATTATACCTCAGGAAGGCCACGTGGAAAAAAGAATTAGTCAACCCACCGTGGAGGGAAAGACTATCCCAGGCAGAGGGAATACCATCTGAAATGATAAGGATGAGATAGAGAATTTAGCTTGTTTGGGGAACCGCAAAGAGTTCGGATTGGATAGGCCGTAGTTTGGAAAAGCCTAGGGAGCTGCGTGAAAAGGGGACGTATAAGCCTGGATAAAGAGCTGACTGTTCATTCTGAAGGCGATAGGGAGCCATTTCAGGGCTTTAAACAGGGGAGTGTATGGCCAGGTTTATGTTTTATGAAGTTTCTTTTTAAAAAATATTTTTTATTGATTTTTTTTTTACAGAGAGGAAGGGAGAGAGATGAGAGTTAGAAACATCTATGAGAGAGAAACATCAATCACAACTGGGAATGTGCGTGCAACCAAGGTACATGCCCTTGACTGGAGTTGTACCTGGGACCCTTGAGTCCGCAGGCCGACACTCTATCCACTGAGCCAAACCGGTTAGGGCTGGGCGGATTCTTTAAGCCATTGAACAGCAAAGATGGAATATGGGGACCACTGTGACACTCTCTTTTTTTTTGGCTCAGAAGGGAAAGAAAGTGGGGGTGTCCAAAGGGGTTGAGTATCAGAATTGTGGGAAGTCCACAAAGACATGACACTATTTATAGCTCTGATAGCAGCCAGAGGGCTTGTGCCCGAGGCCCAATAAGGATTTTGGCTCGGACCCTGGGATAAAGCTTACCCAATCAAATGACTCTCCCCAATTGCCACCCTACATTTATCCATCCAGTACCCATCACCCTACATTTATCCATCCAGTACCCATCACCCTACATTTATCCATCCAGTACCCATCACCCTACATTTATCCATCCAGTACCCATCACTCCGGCCAGTGGGTGATGAGGGAAAGTAGGCAATGGGAGAAAGAGAAAAATGAGGACATGTGTTCCTGTCCCTTCCCCCACTTCTTCGCCTCGCTGTTGATTATTAGTTCGGTAGGCGTTGTGTTTAATTTGCCTCACCTGAAGCGATGACACTGTGGTCTCTCTAAAGCAGTAGTATCACCTAAGGCGCGGTAATGAACTCCCCTGTAGAACAATAAAGATGAAATAAGGTGCTGACAAAATCCCACAGGAAGGACTATTAACTAATGTTATTAAGTGATACTTTCTTAGTGAAAATTCCCTCCACTGTAGTATTTCATTATTAATAGTCCTTGGGAGTGAAAAGAAAAGAAATACCTTTATATTTCTCTGGCTTGGTCTCCCGGGACTCATAAAGGGAATGGAGACTATGCTTTATGATGCCAAAACCATCGGTCAATCAAGTCAATTCGGTAATAGAACAAGCACCAACTACATCATTTGGCCTTCTGTAGGCAACACAGCCAATTGTTTGACTGAGATATTCATATGCAAATCAGTTATTTTGACATCACATGGGCACGATCCAAGTCAATATTTGGATAGTAATTAAAAATCATTAATTGGAACCATATTTGTTGATTATCTCATATATAGGCATTTTTCTCATTTAACAGATGGCTTTGCATCAGCCCCATCTTCGAGATGAGTAAACACAGATTTTTCTCACTGTGGAAAGTAAATACATGAGAAGGGGCTAGATGGAGACAGCTACTTGAAAGATGACTCTGAAAACCGCAGTGGTGGTGGTTCTTTAGCGGTGGTGAGTAATCTGCAGGAGATGGCATTTGGCAAGTCGAACATTGGCGATGCAATTATTAATCTGGTGTAGTGGTATCCTGGGGCCGCCATAAGGGTACAACAAAGCTGGGGGCTTACGCAGTAGACATTTACTGTCTCACAGCTCTGGAGCCTAGAGGTCTGAGATGCAGGTGCCCCATCGGACTGGTTCCTTCTGAGCCCTCTGAGGGAGAATCCCCTCTCCCAGCTTCTGTTGGTTTGCTGGCAACCTTTGGCATTTCTTAGTGTACACTCGTTACGGTAACATGGTGTACTTTGTGTGTATGCGTGCGTGTCCTTGTTTTGAAGGACATCAGTTATTTTTTATTTAAAAATATATTTTATTGTTTTTTTTTACAGAAAGGAGGGGAGAGGGATAGAGAGTTAGAAACATCGATGAGAGAGAGACATTGATCAGCCGCCTCCTGCACGCTCCCTACTGGGGATGTGCCTGCAACCAAGATACATACCCTCGACCGGAATCAAACCTGGGACCTTTCAGTCCAAAGGCTGATGCTCTATCCACGGAGCCAAACCGTTTTTGGTAGTTATTTTAAATTAGGGTTCCACTCTACTCCAGCATGATTTCATCCTAACTGATTATATCTGCAATTGCCCTATTTCCAAATCCTGTCCTAGGGGTAAGGATTCAATATGGGAATTGTGAGGGGATGCAATGCAGCCTGAACAATCTGGTGACAGATGACTGGATCTATTATAGGAGGTATTATGCCCCCCCCCCCAATTTTTATATTTTGCACCTAACAAACGCTGTTTCAGAGTCTTACTTTCCGCTTTATTTGGAAATATGTGCTCTAGTTGCCCAGCTTACCTGCTGCATCTCCTTTCTCAGCGAATACCACGCTCATCCTCACCCTTAGGTGACTTTCTGTTCGTATGTGGGAGAATCACGTGGCTACCATTGCCCACCTGGAAGAAAGGGAATATAGGTCTTCTTTTTAAATATGCGAAACTCCCAAGTTAGAGCCATCATGTCTGAGTGGTCAGCTCTTGCCATGAGTGATGGATGGTCTTTGCAAAACCAGCTTTCTTTCTTTTTTAAAAATATATATTTCTTTATTGATTTCAGCGAGGAAGGGAGAAAGGAGAGAGAGAGATAGAAACATCAATGATGAGAGAGAATCATTGATTGGCTGCCTCCTGCACGCCCCCCACTGGGGACCGATCCCGCAACCCAGGCATGTGCCCTTGACCGGAATCGAACCTGGGACCCTTCAGTCCGCAGGCTGACGCTCTATCCACTGAGCCAAGCTGGCTAGGGCAAAACCAGCTTTCTTAAGAGCATCACTAACAATGTCATGGTAGGCTTTTGGTGGGTGATGTCACAGGATAATGCCTGCGTATCCGTGTGAAAATGGTCTTAGAAGACACCTTGTTCTTACGTATGGGAAACCCTCTCATCTTGCTGTGCTTCGTTTGGGAACTTTACCCCAAGTGGCTCCTTGTAATTGTTGATGAGTTTTGTCCCAAAGCTTTTAGTAATAGAATATTAGAGGCTAGAACTGCATGATGCAGAGAAAATTGGAGGGTTGAGTCAAAACTCCTAGTCACTTGGTGGGAAAAACCTCATTGGGCCAAGCTTTCATTTGGCACCTCGTGGCCAAATGTTGTATATATTTATACATGCATATTCCAGGATTAGATGTTTGTATATGTGCAAACAAAATCATGCTCCTTAGTTGTCAAGTGGAAATTATTGATGTACAGCACAGTTGTCTCTCTCTACAGATCAATATCATAAGTCCGCTGTGCGAATTATTAGGGGGTTGTGAGGAGCCAAAAATCCAGATTCCTGTTTCGACAAGCTTGTTATCTTGTGGGGGAGAGAAGATTCTTAATTTATTCAGCAAATATTTATTAAGAATTGATATGTGCCAGTTCCCAAATGAGAACTGATATCCACTGAGTGGCCAGATTAATATGATCTCTTAATGCATAATAATCTGGCCACTCAGTGTATATCCTATATAATAAAAGGCTAATATGCAAATTATCCCCTCGACCAGGAGTTCGACCAGCAGACAGGCCAGCCAACTGCCCATGTCCCCTCCCCCTGGCCAGGCTGGCTGGACCCCACCTATGCACGAATTCATGCTCTGGGCCTCTAATATATATATGTATGTATGTATATGTGTGTGTACACACACACACACACACACACACACACACACACACACACACATATTGAGTGGCCAGATTATCATGCGTTCAGGGACCATAGTAATCTGGCCACTCAGTGTATGTTGTAAGTAAGAGATCATCCCTAGCTCAAGAAAGTCATAGTTTACTGGAGAATGTAGAGAAGCGGGCAGAAGCTGGCCACAGCGTGGCGAGGACTTGAGTGGAGGAAGGCATAGGACACTGCAAGCGTTCACACGGGAGTATCTAACTCACACCGAGAGGCTTAGCGAGGCTTTCTGGAGGCGGAAGATACCGAAGCGCAATGCATCCCAGCGCCATGAGTGGCCGGCAATAGATGAGCGGTGCCCGTGTAAGTGGCATTCCACAAAGGGGGCGGTCGCTTCATGCTGGGGTGATGAAGAGGAACTTCTTGGAGGAGTAAGGTCTGAGATGAACTGGCAAAGTTGATGTCAGAACTGCACACACCCGGCACCCTTCAGCTGTGCATTGTGGGAACCCTCTGTAGGCAGTTGGGGTGCTGAGACAAGTCTGGGCTCTCGTTTAGGTTGGAGCTAGATATCATTAACCAGGAAAGGGTATGGCATTGTATATGAACTCAGCTAGTAGTTACACCCTGTTTCCCCGAAAAGAAGACAGTGTCTTATACTAATTTTTGCTCCCAAAGATGCCCTAGGTCTTATTTTCAGGGGATGTCTTGTCTTTCCATGAAGAAGAATGCGGTACATATTTATTATTGAACCAAAAAAAAAAAAAGGAAATTGATTACCTGTCTACGGTACGGTAGTCGTTGTCATCACAAACCAGCTCACTGATTGGCCGCAGCGCAGGGAGTTGTTCAGGCAGGGCGAGGTCTCTTTAAATCAGGAGTCAGACGCCTTATGGTACCTTCGGGGGCCTTCTATTCCGGGGAGGCCTTATGTTCGGGGAAAGCCTTATTATCAGGGATGTCTTATTTTCGGGGGGATGCCTTATATGACAGCGAGATGCAAAACTGGAAGTATGTCTTATTTTTGGGGGATGTCTTACTTTCGGGGAAACAGGGTAGCTAAGGGTTGCCACCTGTGTCGGCAGTATTTGTGTAGGCTAGCGGGTTACTAGGGAGAGGTGGGCCTGAGTTTGGAATGAAGCAGCGTGTTGACGTTGAGTTGATGGACAGTGGAAGGAGGAGGCTCTGCTGGTGTATGAGGTAGGAATGCTTCTGTCTGCCAGTTAGAAAAAACCAACTAAGAGCGGCTTTTACAAAAAAAGGATTGCTTTTTCCTGCAGAATGCATAATCTAGGCACTGGGACATTGGGTCAGTGGCTCAAGAAAGTCAGAGATGGCACATACACCATTCTCTTGGCCTTCCCTTGATGTTTGCTGCTTTATGATCGAAATATGATTGTTTGTTCCTTTAGTAAGGAATATAGTCTTTTCTCTAGAGGCACCCTGCAGATTTTCCCGTTATGTCTTAATGTCCAGACTGTAGCACACGAACAACGTAAATGAAGACATGTTGAGAAAGAGATTAGGGATTTCAGCTCGCCAGGTGGGGCAATGGGGAGAGGGGAGAGAGAGAGAGAGAGAGAGAGAGAGAGAGAGAGAGAGAGAGAGAGAGAGAGAGAGAGAGAGAGAGAGAGAGAGAGCACATAGTACTACCTACAGCCTGGGCCTGGGGGCAGGACTAGGTGCAGTACCAGTGATGGCCTCAAGGGGGAACCAAAGAGAAGGCCACACACCACACAGCTGGGCCCCACACAGTGCTCATTTCAACATTTTGGGACCCGCTCCTCTCCACCATTGTGGATTCTGTATCACTCCCCTGGATCCATACCCTTGTCCTGCCCTTCCCCTCAGGTATTGGCTTTCTCTTCGATTCTGTCATTGGCCCATTCTCTTCTCACTCTGTACACACCTGGAGAAAAGTCAGGAAACCGACAGTGGCAGGGCCCGAGACTCTTGCCAGGCCTACAAACTGTGCCAACCATGAGCTCCCTCTGGGTAGGGTTGGCAGTTGCCAAGTGTCACATCCCAGCCAGACAGAGAGGAGGAAAATGACAGGGGCTTGAGTGCCCGGTGGTAGTGCCAGGCCAGTCATTGTGAAGCCAGACTGGAGTTAACCCGGGTTAAGAAGTAGGTTTTCTGAAAAAAAGGCCCAGAGAATGGCATAGGTGCCATCTCTGGACTGCTGCCTTTTCTCCTCTCTGGACTACAGATGGCACTAGACGTGCCATCTCCTGAACTACTGCAATTTCTGCCTTTCCATTTAGGGTCTTGCTAAACTTTGCCAGAAACTCGGCCCTTGGCATCTCAGAAGTAAAATAGAGACTTGCCCATGTGGCACTAATGAGGCCCTCTCCCTTACCTCCCAGGCCAAGCAGAGGAGAAGCCAACCGGTCCTGGCCTGTGATTCTGGTAAGAATAGGGCTGTTAGGGAGGCAATACCTTGGGGAGGGGAGCCAAGGACAAGGGCGATTCCTCCCACAGAGACTTTCATTTGGAAGGGATTCTCAGCCAGGGTTGCTGGTGAGGTTGGGGAACCAGAATGTTTGATTAAGTTGACATGTGATGGTTTAAAAACACAGCAGCGCTTTGCCCCATTGAGTGTATTTTAATCAGTGTTTAATTTTTTTTGCATTTCAGAGAGTACTGAAAGTGGTCAGGAATGGCCTGGCTGGCTGGCTCAGAGATTGAGCCTAGACCTCTGAACTAGGAGGTCATTATTCCATTTCCGGTCAGGGCACAGGCCTGGGTTCGATCCTCAGTACAAGGCATGCAAGAGACTGCTGATCAATGATTCTCTTTCATCATTGATCTCTCTCTCTCTCTCTTTTTTTCTCTCTCTCATTCTTCCTCTCTGAAGTCAATAAAAATATTTTAAAAAGTGAGCATGAATGCAATGTATAATAAAAGGTAGCATGGCCCACAAAAGTTGAGAAACAGCTCTAATTGGGTTGGCTCAGTGGATAGAGCATCAGTCTGTAGACTCAAGGGTCTCAGGTTTGATTCCAGTCAAGGGCATGTACCTGGTTGCTGGCACATCCCCAAAAGGAGTGTGCAGGAGGCAGCTGATCGATGTTTCTCTCTCATCAATGTTTCTAACTCCCTTCCTCTCTGTAAAAAAAATAAAAAATAAATAAATATATATATATATATATGTGTGTGTGTGTGTGTATATATATATATGTATATATATATATATATATATATTTTTTTTTTTAAGAAAGGTTGAGAAACAGTGATACAGGATGCTGTGGAGATAAATGAGAGCAACCTGATCCACACTGAGGCGCTGCCTAAGACAAAAACTTCGCTGAAGTATCAGTGAGAGGCTTTGGCCACTTGAATGCAGGACCTAAGGTGGGAGATCGGCTTTTGGGAAGTCTGGTGAAGCCTATGAATTCCTTCTCAGAAAATGTTTTTTAAATGTGTCAAATCACATCACCTATACTGAAATACAGTTTTCAAACTACTAGAGACTCAGTGCACAAAATTTGTGCACCGGGGTGGGGGTCCCTCAGCCGGGCCTGTGCCCTCTTGCAGTCTGGGAGCCCTCGGGGGATGTCCAATGACAGGAGCCTAAGCCAGCAGTTGGACATCCTAAGCGCTGCTGCCGAGGTGGGAGAGACTCCTGCCACCGCCACTGCACTCACCAGCCTTTGAGCCCGGCTTCTGGCTGAGTGGCACTCCCCCTGTGGGAGCTCACTGACCACCAGGGGAAGCTCCTGCATTAAGCATCTGCCCCCTGGTGGTCAGTGCGTGTCATAGCAACTAGTTGTTCTGCCTTTGGGTCGATTTGCATATTAGCCTTTTATTATATAGGATTAAAGAACCAGATTTGTGATAGAGTAATGGACATGTTCCTTTGTTAACATTTTAAATAATAAGACCTAATGAGGGGTCTAATGACTGCTGTAATTTTGAAGTAGTGATGAATGTTAACAGTATTTTGAGATATCTGCAACAGCTGAAATGTGTTAGGAGAACAACTGTGAATCTTATTGGTGACAGTCATAGGTACCGCTAGTACTGCTGAGGTTTCTTATGTTGAGTGAAGAAAATGCCAACGTGAAGGGATTAAGTAAAAGATGTGGATCCCCTATATCCTCTTCTACCTCCCCTGACTCCCCCTTTCCCTCTGGGGGCATAAATGGTGACAGAAGGAGACTTGACTTGGGTGGTGAACACACAATACAATACACAGATGATGTAGTATAGAATGGTATACCTGAAACCTATACAGTTTTATTATGCAACTAGAGGCCTGGTGCACGAAATTCATGCACCAGTAGGGTCCCTAGGCCTGGCCGGCAATTGGGGCCAATCTGGGCCTTCCAGCTGTCAGCTGGGGCTTTCCTTCCCTGGCTGATGGCTGATGGCCAGGGCCTTCCTTTCCCAGCTGCTGTCCAAGGCCTTCATTCATCCCATGCCACCCCCTGGTGGTTAGCACATGTCATAGCAAGTGATTGGTCTCCTGGTTGAACTCCTGAGGGGACAAATTGCATATTAGGCTTTTATAAACTGAGTGGCCAGATTATTATGATCTCTGAATGCATAATAATCTGGCCACTCAGTGTGTGTGTGTGTGTGTGTGTGTGTATTAGAGGCCTGGTGCATGAATTTGTGCATGGGTGGGGTCCAGCCTGACCTGAGGAAGGGGTCATGGGCGGTTGGCCAGTCTGCCTGCTGGTCTAACTCTTGGTTGAGGGGACAATTAATTTTTATATTAGCCTTTTATTATATAGGATATACACTGAGTGGCCAGATTTTTATGCATTCAGAGATCATCATAATCTGGCCACTCAGTGTATATATATAGATGTCACTCCAATAACTTTAATAAAAATATAAAAATAAGCTGTGGTAAAAAAACAAAATAAAAAAGGAAGAAAAAAAGAATTTTATCAGAAAAGGAAGAGATTGGAAACAAAAGATAAAAGTTTCCCATCCGACTTCCGGACCCTGTGCGTTCTCCCCATAGCTCTCATGGGCATCCACAGGTGTAGGACCAGCTGCAGCGCGGAGACACGATGGGCCCACACAGAGGCAGGTTAATGTTGCGGGTAAGGAGGGCAGGCAGGCGACCAGGCCCTTAGCGCAGCGGCAGCTTGTCATCTGTCCCAGGCCTGTCCATGCTATTATGCAGGGCCTGGAGGAAAAGCCACACTCCATTTTTCTGGGTCTGTTTGGACGCCCAGATAACACCACATCCAGGAAATGGCGGTGTTAATTTTTTATTGGCAGTGGCCTTGGTTATCTCGCAGAAGATTAATGGACTTGGAGTTTGGTCCAAGCCTTGGATGGCTTGTGGTGACATTTGCTCCCGGCCTTCCTGCACTGACTGGAGCTGATGCGCATTCACGGGATGTCAGCTGGCGGAATGTTTATTTGCCTCCTCCCGGAATGTGCTAAATGCAAATGAAAAGCGCACATCAAATGCAAAGGGAAAGGTGCAAGGAAAAAAAAAGAGGATTGGGTTCTGGGTCATTCCTCCTTCTGAATATGGCACTGGGAGTCTAATTGCGAACAGGCACTGAGCCCTCAGTCAGAAGGTCACCTCAAGACTCCCGCTAATCATTCTTCTCGTTTTGCAAACAGAGAAAGAGGACGAGGGACGAGTTCAAGGCTGGAGAGCATGTCAAACAGAGTGTGATGAATAGAATTTCCAACCCCCAAAAGTCACAGTCCTTCTGGCCATAGACACAGTTAGTTACAAAGCCTGCCCACCCATAGGCAAGTAATCAGCGAATGCCTAGCACGTGACCAGCGAGGTAAGGGTGGAGACCTCTTCAGCTCTGAGGATCAGGCAAGGCCGCTCTGAGGAGATGGCAGCTAAAAGGAGAAGCAGGCAGCCACATGTGGCTCACAGCACTCCAGGTGGCGGGAATAGCCTGCAGAAATGCGTGACAGAGCAGCGAACCCTGAGGGCCAGGTGGAAGGCAGTGGGGGTGAGGGAGAGCTTTGCAGGAGATGGAGCCCAAGCTTTAGAGAGAGATCCCCGGTCACAGTGCGGAGGGTTTAAACAAAGCAGCTTGCTTGGTATGGCTTCCCTGTCCCACCGTAGCTCTGGGTGTGAAAGAGGGGGCGCGGTCTCCGGGTGGGGAGTGGTGTGATTTGGACTTAGGTTGCAGCGGTGCAGGTAGCGAGAAGTGGCCGCGTTTTGGAGCTATTGTAGAGGCATGGACATAGGAGTTACTGATGGATTAGGTAAGGGTGATGAGAGAAAGACTGGTACCAGGGATGGCGGCTCCGTAATGTGGGGGAGTTTCTGAGCAAGGAAAATGATGAGTTATGTGCAGTTTATCTTGTGCCCTCTGATACGCTGCCCTCCTCCCTGACCTCTCTCAATGCCACCACCTTCTCAGTCTCTAGTTTCCTTTTTGGCTTCTCAAGGGTTGCAACCATATACCTCTTTCTTAGAAAGCCACATAGGTCCAAAACCAGTTTGGCTCAGTGGATAGAGCATCGGCCTGTGGACTGAAAGATTCTGGGTTCGATTCCAGTCAGGGACATGTACCTTGGTTGGGGGCACATCCCCAGTAGAGGGTGTGCAGGAGGCAGCTGATCGATGTTTCTAGCTCTCTATCCCTCTCCCTTCCTCTCTGTAAAAAATCAATAAAACATATTAAAAAAAAAGAAAGAAAAGAAAGCCGAATAGGGTAGTAGATAAAGGATAGGGTTTAGGACAAAGGACTAAAGTTGGACTCCTGCCTCCGCCCCCCTCCCCCATTTGCTTGCTGCATGACCTGGGCATCTTGCTTTCCTGAATATCAGTGGTTTTCCATCCAGGAACTGGGATGAAAAGAGTGACCTTGTGGAGTTTTGGGGATACTGATTCACACAGTGGATGAAGTGCCCAGCCCGAGCAGGGTCTCCGCAGATTCATCCCGATTTCAGTTCCACGTGCCTTTCTTGTGTCCCATTTGGGCCCTGGCTTAGTGACAGGCTGGATAGCAGCTCATAGACTCATCATGTTAAGATATTGCCCTGCTTCTCAATGCAGGCCACACAGGACAGCAACTGGGGAACTAAAAAAATACTCAGGCCCATGTGCCCTTCTCGGGTTTCTGATTTGATTGGTTGTGGGTGTCAGGGAATCATTCTTTTTCATAGCCCCCCCCCCCCCCCCCCAGGTATTTTGAATGAGTAGCGAGGTTTGAAAAGTCCTGTTAAATTAGTGGACAGCAGTAACCGGTTTGGCTCAGTGGATAGAGCATCGGCCTGCCGACTGAAAGGTCCCAGGTTCAATTCCTGTCAAGGGCACGTACCTTGGTTGGGGGCACATCCCCAGTGGGAGGTGTGCAGGAGGCGACTGATCGGTGTTTCTCTCTCCTTAATGCTTCTGACTCTCTATCTCTCTCCCTTCCTCTCTGTAAAAAACCAATAAGAAATATTTTTAAAAAATCAATAAAATATATTTTTAAAAAATCAGTAAAATATATTTTTAAAAAATTAGTGGACAGTTTTAATTTAATGAATGACCATCAAGTAGGTACTAGTATTTCTAGGAACATGTTACAGGCTGTAAAAATTTACCCCAAGCTGGAGTATTCACTTGAAGAAGTGAGAGTTTTTTATTCGAAAGAAGAGTCCCTCAGTAGCTAATAATGATGCATACTGATGATGTGTTGTTGTCAGTGTGCCAGACAATGCTCTAAGTTCTCTCTCTTTTTTTCTCTCTGACCTTGACCACATTGGCCTTCTTTTGTTCCTGGAAAGTCCCACTTTCTCTGCCTCCCCAAGGTCCTCACACATGCTGTTTCCTCCAGCCTGCTCTGAACTTGACTCCTGATGTTATGTGAACGCACCTTTGGTATGTATCTACCTGCCTGCCTGCTTCTTGAATATCTGTCTTCCGTACCTTACTGTAAGTTGCAAGGAGGCATAATTACATTCAGACGCTTTACATATAACTTTCTACCAATTCACAGGGAAAGGATGAAGTGGTTTAAACGGACCGATTTATCCCAAACTATTTTTTTTTTTTGCCTGTTTGACCCAGGATTAAAGCTGTTACCCTGAGTGCAGGTTGGCCTGTAAATTAGGGTTTATGATATCAGCCCTGCTCGAAAGGCAGACAATGAAGAGTTGAAAAGAGCAGTGGTAAATAATGGGGTGGGGAGAAGGGATGTTGAGGTTCAGGGCTCTAGACATGTGGAAACGATGTGTCATGTGTTGGAGGCTAGGAGGGGGTAAAGACTAGAATCAAAATGCACCAGCGCTAGACTGTCATTGGTTAAAAAAAAAAAAAAAAGAAAAAAAAGAAAGAAAAGGAAAGAACTGTTGCGAAACATTTGTCTTCTAGTGTGTTTCTTTTATATGATCTCAGGGACTTTCCCCACTAAAAGGTGAACTGAAGCCAAGGCTGGAACTCCGACAGTTATTTATCAGGAGAAGAAGGCCTTACCGGTCACACAAATGTCAACGGGAAACATACTAAAAACTCTTTATTTGAGGGGGCTTGTATTTTGCTATTTTGCTTTGGGTTTTACTGAAAACCATGAGCAGTTATTTCAACTCCCCCCACTGCCTCTGAATCACTGAGCCCAAGACTGGCTTCATTTTTTAAGGTTATAGTAGCTCTGGGGATGGGGGTTCAGTGGTGCTGAGAAAGGAAGATAAATGATACAGCCAACATCTGCCCAAGTTTTGTTTTGTTTTTTTATCTTAAAATATATTTTTGTTGATTTTTTAGAGAGCAAGGGAGAGGAGTGGAGAGAGAGAGAGAGAGAGAGAGAGAGAGAGAGAGAGAGAGAGAGAGATAAACATTGATGTGACAGGGAAACATCGATTGGTTGCCTCCCATATGCACCCTGACTGGGGATTAAACCTGCCACTTGCATATGTGCCCTGCCCAGGAATTGAACTTGTGCCCTGGTGACCTTTTGGTGTAGGGGACGACAGTCTAACCAACTGAGCCACATCTGCCTACAGGTGAAATGACACAATCCTGGCGTTCACGTGTGAAAACACACACTAAAGAATTTCCAGTTTTCAGAATCATTCCTTTAGCTCAGCTTCACTTCTGGCTCATGGGTCATCCCATGGTTTGATGGGCTTGTTAAATGCCAGAGATTGGGGACCTTTCCCTGAACCCTGGCCTAGGGTTCTGTTTACTGTCCTCTGCTGTGGGGTTGACTGTGTCCTTATGCCAGGGGCTAGGCATGATACCAGGTGTGGCCTCGAATTCCTGCTAGGGTTGGCACCTGTATGCCCCTCTGATGACTGGCCGGTGAGGGCCGCCTTGAAAGGAATAGTGAGGGACAGGAGATTGTCCAGGGCCAGGCGTCATTACAAATCACCAACATTGACACGTGGGTTTACCCAGGGGGTTGAGGACCCCCCCCCCCTGATCTCTCTCATTGGCGCCAGCTTTAGATGTGTACCTACTATGTCTCTGTAAGATGCCCTGATACCACATTGCAGAAGAAAGGTAGAAATAAGGGTGGCGAATGATGATATTATTTGTACCCTGTTTCCCCAAAAATAAGACAGTGTCTTATATTAATTTTTGTTCCCAAAGATGCGCTAGGTCATATTTTCAGGGGATGTCTTATTTTTCCATGAAGAAGAATACAGTACACACTTATTGTTGAAGAACAAAAAAAGGAAATTTATTACCTGTCTATGGTACGGTAGTACTTATCATCACGAACCAGCTCACTGATGGGCCGCAGCGCAGCCGGAGCTGTTCAGGCAGTGCAAGGTCTCTTTAAATCAGGAGTCAGATGCCTGACGGTAGCTTCGGGGACTTTCTATTCCGGGGAAGCCTTATGTTCGGGGGAGGCCTTATTATCGGGGAGGCCTTATTTTCGGGGGGGGTGCCTTATATGACAGTGAGAGGCAAAACTGGAAGTAGGTCTTATTTTCAGGGATGTCTTACTTTTGGGGAAACATGGTATCACCTCCACAGCTTCTAACAATAACACATGGATCCTCTCCCCAACCCCTCACCAGCAACGGTAAAGTCCCCCTCCTTGATTCATTGGCAGTCACTGCCTTGGTTAGACTATCAGGACCTAGTGAGAAAAGGAAACTGCACTCGGACTTTCAAGGGAAGGGCCTGAGTGCAGGAATTAGCTGCCCAGGGGTTGGGGGGAGACTAGAGAGCAAAAGGGGGGAGCCAGGGCGGAAGAGTTGCAGGAAGCAGTTCCTCCCCTGGGCCGGGAAGGTAAGAGGAGAAGTGGGGTCTGTGAACCCAAGGGCTTAGAAAAGGATTCTGTGGGGCCTGGATCTCTGTGGAGTGGGTGCCCTGCTG
>PVJN01035030.1:0-22407 GCA_004026805.1 Lasiurus borealis | reverse complement strand
GGAGGAGGAGAAAGAGGAGGAGGAGGAGGAGGAGGAGGAGGAGAAGACAACAAATGGTAGGAAGTGTCAGGGCAGAGGGAGAGGAGAGAAATGGGACCCTCCCAGCAGCAGGCTGACCTTGGCACAGGCCCTCTGAAAAGCATGACTAGTGTGTTGAAAACAGACTCCTCTGATTCCAAAACCTCACAGCTAGATGCCCTGAGAAGCACTGTTGTCAACAATAGAAGAATCAAATCCATCAGGGAGATAATAAACTTCAGTTAAAAGGAATAAGCTGGAGCTATATCTATATATATTAACATAGAGAACTATCAAAAACATGCTGAATTTTTAAAAAGAAGAACAGCCCAGCCAGTGTTGCTCAGTGGTTGGTGTCGACCTATGAACCAGGAGATCACAGTTCGATTCCGGGTCAGGGCACAAGCCCAGGTTATGGGCTGGATCCCCAGTAGCGGGCATATGCAGGAGGCTTCCGATCAATGGTTCTCTCTCATCACTAATGATTCTATCTCTCCCTCTCCCTTCCTCTCTGAAATCACCAAAAAAATATTTATAAAAAAAAATAAAAGAAGCACATACTGCCAGATGACATGTACAGTATAACAAATGTAGATAGAGCTTCGAACATGAACACCAGGGTTGTATAATACTAGGGATAAAAATAACGTTAAAACTTCCACGGAAATGATAAACCACAAATTCGGAATAGCTGACACCCCCGGGCCAGCAGAATGGGAACCTGAAAGAATGCGCAGAGGGCTTCACCTGGCGTTGGTTTTGTATTTTTCTTTAAAAAATTATCTGCAACAAAGATGGGAAATGTCAAGATTTTTATAAATTGCTATGGAAGCTTATTGCTGTGTAGTACTGAAAGCAAACTGGAGATTAAAATACGTAAGGCTTTAAGCCCTAGCGAGTTTGGCTCAGTGGATAGAGCGTTGGCCTGCAGACCAAAGAGCCCCGGGTTCGATTCCAGTCCAGGGCACGTACCTCTGTTGCAGGCTCCTCCTCGGCCCAGGCCCTGGTCGGGGCTCATGCAGGAGGCAACCAAAACTCGATGTGTTTCTCTCTGGCTTTCCCTCTCTCTCCCACTCTCCCTAAAAATGAATGGAAAAATACCCTCGGGCCCTGGCAAATTGAAGGGTTCTAGGTTCGACCCGGTCAAGGGTACATGCCTGGGTTGTGGGTTCGATCCCCAGTAGGGGGCGTGCAGGAAGTAGACAATTTATGATTCTCTCTCATCACGGATGTTTCTACCTCTCTCTCTCCTCTCCCTTCCTCTCTGAAATCAATAAAAAAATATTTTTAAAGGGAAAAAAAAAAGGAAAATATCCTTGGGTGAGGATTAACAGAATAAGAATAAGAATAAGAATAAGAATAAGAATAAGAATAAGAATAAGAATAAGAATAAGAATAAGAATAAGAATAAGAATAAGAATAAGAATAAGAACAAGAATGCTTTAAAATAAACGTGAGGGCCGAATCTGGAGCGAGAGTAAGCCTGCAGAATGAAAGGTCTCAGGTTCTATTCCGGTCACAGGCATGTACCTTGATTGCGGGCACATCCCCAGCAGGGGGCGTGCAGGAGGCAGCTGATCGATGCCCCTCTCATCGTTGTTTCTAACTCTCTATCCGTCTCCCTTCCTCTCTGTGAAAAATCAATAAAATATTTTTTTTAAAAAAAAGCCCACTATTACCTAGAGCCCAAAGAACAGAAACGAGACGCTGTTCTTAAAAATAAAAATAAAATAAAAAATAAATAAACACGAGGTTTTAAAACCCCGGAAAGCACGAACGAGTGGAAACAGCCTGGACCCGGGTGACTGGCTGTGCCCGTGTCCGGTCGCCCCCATTTAGCTGTCTGACTGGGACAATCACATCACTTCCCCCGAGCTGTTCCTTCGTTTGCACAGGAAGAGCTCCATCCAGTCACCGCCCATCTCCCGACGACTCCTCCGGGAACTGGCTGAGGCAGGGCCGTTCGGGCCAGATCACCTCTAAGATGCCTGCCCAGCTTTAAATCCCCCGTTCATGTTTGTGGGTGCTGGGGCCGGAGCAGCGCCCCTCACAGGGGCTGTCCGCTTGCTGTGCTCGGTGGCATTCACCTGAAGCCTCCCTCGCGCTTGCTCCTCTCCCAGGAGATGCCGGATTCCTGTGAGCCCCGTCCATCAGGGGGGCTTCTCCCCTCTGCGGGGAGGGGGCGGCCCCATTTTTGGATGGGGGGCGTGGGGGGAGCCTGGAACTTGAATTGTGTAACCGAGCAGGGATCTGCAGGATGTCTCCTGAGTTACGCCTTGTAGCGTGGCGTTGGCATGCAATGACGCCCCTAAACCCCCCCCCCCCCGACCCCTGCCCAGCCTGGGCAGATACCGGAGGCCAGCATTGCCCCAGGAGTAATGAACCCTTGTTGCACGAGATCCCCCAGGTGCTGCCATTGACCTTGCAATAACTGGGGCTTTGACAGCAAAGAAATGACGCAGCCTGGCTGGTGTGGCTCAGTGGGTAGAGCGTCGGCCTGCAGACCTGAGGGTCCCGGGCTCAAGTCCGGTCAAGGGCACGTACCTGGGTTGCAGGCGCCTCCCCAGCCGGGGCCCTGGTTGGAGCTCCTGCAGGAGGCACCCAGAAGATGTGTTTCCCCCACATCGATGTTTCTGTTTTTCCCTTCTCTCCTTAAGAACCAATGGGAAGCTTAAAAAAAGAGAAAGAAAGAAGGAAAGGAAGGGAAGGAAGGAGGGAAGGAAGGAAGGAAGGAAGGAAGGAAGGAAGGAAGGAAGGAAGGAAGGAAGGAAGGAAAGAAGAAAGAAAAGCTGAAGAAGCAGGGCTGTCCCCAAGCCCCTACGTGGGGACCACTTCCTCTGCTATCCCCTCCCCGATTGGTGGGGAGTCAGCTTTCCTGGCCCCGGTGCCCGCCCCTCGGCCCCGTGACACCCCGGCAGGGCAGGGGCCCCAGCTGGCCACGCAGGGCCTCCTGGAAGGCAGTCAGGCACCCCCAGATGCGAGCTGCCGCCGATGGCCGGCCCTCCGGGTCGGCGGCCGCTGGGCTCGGCCCGCTCCCTGCCTCCCCACGTCCAGATGCCAGCCTGGCTTCCATCTGGAGCCGTCCCAGCCCAAACATGGAACAAAAGTCCCCTCTGACCAGCCCGTTCCGGGCTCCGGAGTATGTTTTTATGTTTGTTGGCAAATAGGACTGTCACCGGCAACAATAACCGGCCTGTTTGCCCTCGGCCGGAGCCACTCCATTTCTTCACGTTCGTCCCGGGGCCGGGGCCGGGGCTGGGCACATGAATAATGCAGGCTGGGCCGCTGGGCCGCTGGCCCGGGCCTGACCCCCGCCTCCCGAGCAGACACAGCGGGCAGAGAGGCTGGGCACTGTCTGTGCCCGCCTTGAAAAAGCAAAAGCGAGAAGCCAAAAAGCAACCTCCCATCAGCCTGCTTCTCCAGGGTGGACACGGGCGTGTTATTGTGTTTTTTGTTTGTTTGTTTGTTTTGTTTTTCTTTTTTGTTGTTGTTGTTTTCATTTCTCACTTTTTGAAACAAGGGCAGACAGCCCTCTACCGGCGCGAGGGCTGGAGCCCGGCGCTCCATCAGCGGGGTCGCCCTGCCACCTGGTGGCCGTCAGAGGGACGGGCAGGTGTCGCTCACCTCTCCAACCTGCACGGTCAGGAAACACGGGTTGTCTGAAGGGCTCTTCAAACTATTTAGACGGCCTTGCACTCCCGCCGTCACAGGGGGACGGAGTGGCGGTTTGGGGGGGACTTAGATTGCCTGTGGAGTCGGGATGCCGGTCCCGGAGTTGAGTGCCAGTCAACGAAGGGAGCAAGTCTTTTCCTTTTCTGTCTGAACCCGCCGTCTCCTGTAACACGGAGGTCACACCGGGGGTTGAACTTTGAGAGTTTTGTGAAGCTCAAACAACAGAATGCACATGAAAAGGGTCCTCGTAAACGTTATCCACTACATGTGTCAATATATTAAAATCTCGAAAGAAGTTCTAGCGGGCTTGTCTCAGTGATAGAACGTCAGCCTGTGGACTGAAGGGTCCCTGGTTTGATTCTGGCCAAGGGCACATGCCTGGGTTGCGGGCTCAATCCCCAGTGCGGGGCATGCATGAGGCAGCCAATCAATGATTCTCTCTCATCATTGATGTTTCTATCTCTCTCTCCTTCTCCCTTCCTCTCTAAAATCAATAAATTTTTTTTTTAATCTCAAAAGAAGTACCGGATTTTCCGGCATATAAGATGACTTTTTAACCCAGGAAAATGCTCTCAAACACCAGGGGTCATCTTATACACCAGGTGTCTTCTTATAGGGTGAGTATATCCCAAACTCTATATTTTAACTGGAAAAGTTGGGGGTCATCATATACGCCCAGTCGTCTCATACGCCGGAAAATACGGTAGATTCTTCGGTCAGACTTGGTAAAAATATTTTCAGACTCAAAACCTGTTTTGCTGCCGAAGCTCTCCCTCACCGCCCCCCGCCCCGTCAGACAGACCCCGGCCTTCGGATAAGGAAAGAGAAGGACTTCGTTCTGCCGTCTGCCTCCTAAGTGCACAGACCCTCCCGTTCTCTCTGTTTTCGGGTGTAAGGCGCCAGCTTCCTGGGCCTGTCTCACCGGCCTGAGAACGGAGGGTGAGGAAACTGTGAGTAGATGAAGGGCCTCGGAGTGACAGTCACTGGTGCAGCCCTTAGCATTGGGACCAGGGGACCCGGCTACCTCGTCTCCCCGGAGCAGCAGGAGCCAGACACAGCCGCTAAAGAAGCCGATGGGTGTCTGTGCGCCCGGGCTGACACGAGCTGACTCACCCCGCACGCCGGCTTGGCCACTGCGTCTGTGCAGCTGCCTGCGGGCAGCCAGGCGTGCCAGGTGCCACGCTCTGGGCTGGGGAGCCAGCCAGCATTTGTTGCAGCCTCACCTCGTGCTCCCTGTCGCTCCTGCCTGGAGGGCGGGCCAGCCGGTGGGTCTGCAGAGGGCGCACCCCTGCCCAGGTCCGAGCTCCGAGCTTCCCCACATGGGCTGGCCCTCTGTGTCCCCCGGTTCCTCGGTCTGTCACACGTTGCTGATGCAGGAGTCAGGCTCCGGGTGCATTTGGAAGTAGGATCATCAATAGTCTTGCAGCTGGTTGGTGTGGCTCCATGGTTGAGCATCGACCCATGAACCAGGAGGTCAGGGTTCGATTCCTGGTCAGGGCATATGCCCGGGTTGCAGGCTTGATCCTCAGTGCGGGGCAGGCAGGAGGCAGCCGGTCAATGATTCTCTCTCATCATTGATCTCTCTCTCTCTCTCTCTCTCTCTCTCTCTCTCTCTCTCTCTCTCTATCTCTCTCTCTCTCTCTCTCTTCCCACCCCGCTCCCTTCCTCTCTGAAATCAATAAAAGTATTGCCAGCTAGAGAGACATCACCTCCTTGGGGGAGTGGTGAGGAGGGACCTCTGGTGTGCAGGCCCCATCCCTCCCTCCCCCCCCACCCCCCCCGAGGCCCTCTGCTTCCACACATCGCGTTCCAGGTTAAGCTCACCTGGGTGGGCCCTCTGGAGGGGTCCCTTCAGGAGCCTGAGCATCACCCGAGGCCGAGGTGTCAGAGGTGAGGGAGACGGAGGAGGGCAGCAGCCGTGTCTCCGAGGGGGACCCTGGCAGGTCAGGGGCTGGAAGGGAAAAGCTGTGGAAGGAGGAGCCCCTCCTGGAGAGGTGCCAAACCCCAATATCCGGGAAGCCACTCACTCCCCACACCCAACTCTTCTCTTAAATGTTGTCATTGGTTTGAGAGAGAAAGGAAGGGAGAGGGAGAGGGAGAGAGAAACATCAGTGATGAGAGAGAATCATGGACTGGCCGCTTCCTGCACGCCCCACACTGGGGAATGAGGGCAAAAACTCAGGCATGTGCCCTGACCGGGAATCGAACCAGGGACCTCCTGGTGCATGGGTTGGTGCTCAACCACTGAGCCACACCAGCCGGGCCCCACACCCAACTCGTATTGGGCTGCTCCAGAATCTTCCAGAAAGACCACCTCGTGGATGGAACCCTGGGGCTTTCTCCTCCTCAGGCCGCCTCTGCGAGCAGGGACAGGGGCCACTAGAGGCAGGGTCTCCCTTCAGGAAGGTAAAGGGTGCGGCTTTCCTCCAGGGCTGCCTCGGGCCTTAGTACGCCTTACGTTGGCCAAATCAGGGTGGGCACAGAGGGCGCGGCGGCCCAACTCTGTGAGCCGAGGTCTCCGACCGTCTGACAAGGCAAAGTGGACGTGGGCACAGTGAGAGTGTGTGACATCACCGCTTCCCCAGACAGGTGGGAGGGAGGGGCCTTGGAGAGGGCAGCACCGGTGTGAGTGCCGCTGGGAGACTAGCTGCGTCCCCATCTGCCAAATCCACGTGATTGACAGGTGATTGACAAGTGTGCGCAATGGGAGGCGGGCACAGCCAGCTTCCAATATAGACCACTGCATTCCTCTATGTCAGCGGTTCTCAACCTGTGGGTCGCGATTCCTTTGGAGTCAAATGACCCTTTCACAGGGGTCGCTTAAAACTATTGGAAAACACCTATTTCCCATGGTCTTAGGAACCAACACACTGCTCCTCGGTGTAGCAAAGTGTAGCAATGTAGTTTACTGTTGTCATATGAAGACTGTTGCCCATGCTACACCATGATTCAAGACAAAATTTCATTTATTTGTAATGAGATATAAATATTTCACAATATATAATTACATATTGTTTTTGTGATTAAGCACCATGCTTTAATTATGTTCAATTTGTAACAATGAAAATACATCCTGACTATCAGATATTTACATTACAGGTGATAACAGTAGCAAAATGACAGTTATGAAGTAGCAACGGAAATAATTTTATGGTTGGGGGTCACCACCACATGAGGAGCTGTCTTAAAGGGTCGCGACATTAGGAAGGTTGAGAACCACTGCTCTATGTGGATGAAGACCCTGATGTTTAGGGTCGTCTCATAGACGTTTTGAGGATGCACTTATTGAGAGATATAACCCAGTAGTTCAAATACCATATTTTCCGGTGTATAAGATGACTTTTTAACCCAGGAGAATCTTCTCAAAAGTCAGGGGTCGTCTTATACGCTGGGTATCATCTTATAGGGTGAGTATATCCCAAACTCTATATTTTAACTGGAAAATTGGGGATCATCTTATATGCCCAGTCGTCTTATACACCAGAAAATAGGGTATTTATCCTAGATAGCTGCTCTCACAAAAGGTCCAGGAGCAGGAATAGAGGGAATACAGGAAAACGTGGCCCCACGGTAGGCGTCAGATAACCAAGACTTTTCCTGACCTTTGTCCCTTGGCTGCTGGGAGGAGCCCCTGAGCCTGCGGAATTCCTGGGGTGATGGGAGTGTCTTGTTCTCCATGGTGGACGGGCCCCTTGATCCACACTTGAGCTTACTCCGGGGTGGAGATCCGGTCCTTAGGTGCTTTCGGGAGGGGGTGGGGCTGCCTGGCTGGGAAGACCAGCCATGTGACTTTGAGAGTGGGGACTTTGAACCATGTGAGTGAGCCCCGCCTCTGGGGTTGGGGGGATGGGACTCAGTCACTGCGGCCCTGCTGATGGGGTTGATGGTGTTGATGTAACTGAGCCCCAGTGGGGAGCATGGGCCTTTCCCTGCTCACTGCTTCCTACCGCTCGGCTCGCTGCTCCTCAGCGCTGCCATGGAGGAGGAAGAGGCTCCTGCCACCACCGCTGCCCTCACCAGCCGTGGGCCCAGCTTCTGGCTGAGCAGTGCTCCCCCTGTGGGAGTGCACTGACCACCAGGGAGAAGCTCCTACATTGAGTGTCTGCCCCCTGGTGGTCAGTGTGCATCATAGCAACCTGCCATTCTGCCATTCGGTCGATTTACATAATAGGCTTTTATTATATAGGATATGCAGAGCCGGGGACACAGACAATAGTGTGGTGAGAGCATGGGGTGGGCAGGGTGGAGAGGGACAAAGGCAGGAGGTTGGGGGGAAATGAGGTCCATCGGAAATACTTTCAATAATAAATAAATAAATAAGGAGGAAGCCACAGCCCAGGGCGCAGAGGAGGGAGGACTGATACAGGATGGTGGAGCCCCTCCTGGTGGGGAGAGGAGGCCTGGTGAGCTGGTGCTGTGACAGGTTGGCGGTGGCCTGGGTGGGCTGGTGAGTGGGACATTTATAAATATATTTTATTGATTTTTTTTACAGAGAGGAAGGGAGAGGGATAGAGAGTTAGAAACATTGATGAGAGAGAGACATCGATCAGCTGCCTCCTGTACACCCACTAATGGGAATGTGCCCCCAACCAAGGTACGTGCCCTTGACCGGAATCAAACCTGGGACCTTTCAGTCCCCAGGCCGACGCTCTATCCACTGAGCCAAACCGGTTTTGGCTTGAGTGGGACATTTAAGCTTGAGAAGCAGACCCCCTGAGACAGGGAACCCCTTGCAGCTGACACAGCCCATCTCCCAGCGCTCCCTCCTCCCTGCAGCCCCCTGGGGTGGCTGTGGGTGCAGGCCCCCCGGCCAGGAGACATCTCGGTGCCATTATGAGCTCACCAGCCAGAAACAACAAGTACCTGAGGAAAAGCAACCCAGGAAAAGGAGACACTAAAGCCGGCCGAGCTGACAACACAGACAGGTCTGGGTGCCACGGTAACAGCCTGAGTGGAAGCGGCCTCGGAGACGTCTAATTGGCTGGGCGATGGGGCAACACCGTGTCAGAGCTGGCAAAGACCGGCCAGGCCAGGGAGGTTACTAATACGGCGCACTGTGCATTAGAACCCCCACATTTCCCCAGCGCCCGTCCCGTCCATCCCACTCGGGTTCCCTTCCCATTCCCCTCGCTGACCTCAGGGTGCTCAGATCCTCGGGACCTGGCTGGGCGATGAGCCCACTCTTAAGGGCCTGGGTGTCAGGGGACCTCACACCTGCCAAGGACAAGGGCGCAGCTCCGCATAAGCAGAGAGGAGGGAGGGATGGAGGGGACCACCATCCCTGGAGCCCACACTCTCCAGTAGCGTCTCTTCCTGTGAGTGACTTCCAGCCGTGAAAGTCACAGAACGGGGAGCCTGGTCCAAGGCGAGGTGGCCACGGGGACAGCTGGACCAGGCAGAGGAGGCCAGGCCCCGGCTCTGTCAGGTAACAGAAGCTTCAAGATGGCTCGGCTCCCAGGGTTTTGGAAACCGGGGGTTCTGAGACCATTTCACTGAGATAATCTCGGTTGCTATCTGGGCAAATCCGAGATGTGGACAGGACTTTGCATACCAGGATGTTACTCACAGAATTGCACCGAATACTGGAAAAGTGGAAACCTAAATGGACAACAGGGAGAATCTGGTTCAATAAAACGAGGGAGAGTGAAATACAGAAATAATATGCAGCTATTGAAAGTAGTTTTCAGTCCAACCGGCATGGCTCAGTGGTTGAGCATTAACCTTTGAACCAAGAGGTCACAGTTCCATGCCTAGACAGGGCACATGCCAGGTTTCAGGTTTGATCCCCAGTGTGGGACCTGCAGGAGGCAGCCAATCAGTGATCCTCTCTTGTCAAGGATGTTTCTATCTTTCTCTCCCTCTCCCTTCCTCTTTGAAATCAATAAAAACATGTTTAAATGAAAAATAGATTCCATTATTCTTCTATTGAAGATTTTATGACGAAAGTATGTGTGTGTGTGTGTGTGTGTGTGCTCGAGTGTGTGTGTGCATGTGTGTGAATATGTGTGAGTGTGTGTGAGTGTGTGTGAGTGAATATGTGTGCATGTGTGAGTATAAGTGTAGGTGGGCATGTGGTTGTGTGGAGTGTGTATGTGTGTGTGTGTGTGAGTGTGTAGGGGTGTGTGTGTGTGAGCTTGTGTGTGCCTGTGGGTGTGAGTGTGTGTGGGTGAGTGGGTGCAGGTGAGTGGGTGTGTGCATGTGTGTGTGTGTGTGTGTGCATGTGGAGGTGTGGGTGTGTGAGTGTGTGTGCATGTGTGGGTATGCATGTGTGTGTGAGTATGTGTGTGCATGTGTGTATGTGTTGGGTGTGGGGGTGAGTGTGAATGTGAATGTGTGAGTTGTGCATGTGGAGGTGTGCAGGTGTGAGTGTGTGTATGTGTGTGTGAATGTGTATGAGTGTGCATGTGTGTGTTGGGTTTTGTGGGGTGAGTGTGAATGTGAATATGTGTTTGTGCATGTGGAGGTGTGTGGGTGTTGGTGTGTGCATGTGTGAGTGTGCATGTGTGTGTGTTGGTGTGTGTGTGAGTGCGATGCTTATTTGTTCAAATGGAGAGCAACTAAGAGCACAGGTTGAGCAACTCCTGAGACGCTGGGACTCGGCAGGTGTTTTCAGCATCTCACCCCGTTTTCCTCTCACTCACCCTGGGCCTCCTGGGACATCGCGGAGTGACGGCAGGTGTGGAAACGGAAGCTCAGACGGGCAAGGACTCGCTCAAGGTCATCCAGCCAGGAAAACCCCGGGTGAGGGCAGCCCTGGGCTGTCCGTCGCCCAGCTGCGGACTGACCGTCCAACAAGGTCGGGGCCCCTCACTTCGCCAGGGTCCCCCGGGCCGTGGCGTGGTGAGGACCTGCCACCGTGGTGTTCTGGGCACCGATACGCACTGCCGAGCTCTCCCTGCTCCTGGTGACAGCCAGGGCCCCCGGGGTCACCGAGTTCTGTTGTGCTCCAGAGATGAGGTCTCGTCACGCCCCTGTGAATCACAGCCCGCCCCCCCCCCACGCCTGCCTCTCCTCTCCCCGCTCAGGTGTGCGCCCCCTCCCCGCACCCCCAGGGGCGAGGAAAGGCTGGGACTGAGCCAAGCATTTCACTTTGCACCAGCTACCTGTTTGTTTGTTGTTTTTTGTTTTGTTTTTGGTTAATCCTCACCTGAGGAGTAAATTTTTTTTTAATATATTTTATTGATTTTTCACAGAGAGGAAGGGAAAGGAATAGAAAGTCAGAAACATCGATGAGAGAGAGACATCGATCAACCACCTCCTGCACGCCCCCTACTGGGGATGTGCCTGCAACCAAGATACGCGCCCTTGACCAGAATCGAACCTGGGACCTTTCAGTCCACAGGCCGATGCTCTATCCACTGAGCAACACCGGTCTCGGCTCCATGGATTTTTAGAGAGAGTGGAAGGGAGGGGGAGGCACAGAGAGAGACATTGGTGTGACAGAGACACATGGATTGGTTGCTGCCCACATGCACCCAACCAGGGCCAGGGATCCAGCCCAAAACCCAGGCACGTGCCCTTGACCAGAATCGAACCTGAGACCCTTCAGTCTGCAGGCCACGCTCTGTCCACTGAGCTACCCGAGCCAGGCAGCCACCATTTCTGAGGCCACCTTCTGGTGCAGGAGCGGAGTGTGGGTGAGGATCCCACAGACCAGAGCCCCTTTTCCTGTCCCACCCCCCGGGCCACATGGCCTCTTTACCGCGCCCCATGGGGAGGTGGGTGACCGGGCAGCGCAGACCCCAGGCAATCCCTGGCTGCACTCTCGCTGTGGGACTGAGGTGAGCCCCCCACACTCCCTGAGCCTGAGGCCCCTCCTCTCCCCTGCTCAGCCCCCCACTCACCCCGACCCCAGCTCACAGGTGCCCTGACCTGGAGCTGTACCGTGTGGAGCGGCTGGCTCACCTCGGTGACTTTCTCAGTCCCCTCCTCGGGCATGGCCCGGCTCCTGCCTCCCCCTGGCGGCCCGGGTTCAATGACAGCAGCCCAGACGGCCCTGCTGCCAGCCGCCTCCTCTGCTGCCGTCCCCAGCTGCCCGCCCTGCGCCCTCCCTGCAGCCTCAGCGACGACGGGCAGGTGCTGCCAGCCCCGCGGGGCCCCGGGGCCTCAGACACCGCCCGCGGGCTCAGCTGGCCTGTCTGTGCCCGGGCATCCTGGCACCGAGCTGCCCACCCGGGGCCTCCGGCGTCTGGCCAGACGGGGCCACGGGGGTGCTAACCTCACCCTCTTTCCCCGGGGGACCTGCGGCCTCAGCCTGCCCGTGTCCAGGAGGTCAGAGGCCGCGCTGCCCCTCCTGCCGAGGAGGCCTTGGTAATGGCCCCGCTCCCGCCTGTGGAGATGGGGACATGCAGGGCCGGGCAGACCCCCCCCCCCCCGCTATCCGCGGCGGCTGAGCACCTGCAGCTCTGTGGGCGCCGCCATTAGAGGAGCGCGGCCAGGTGTGGCCTTGGACCAGAGGGAGGGCAGCTGGCTCTCCAAGTTCACCGCCACCATTAACCTCCTTCCCCTTCAAGCAGCTGTGCGCCCAGCCTCCCACTGTCCACCCCGGGCTGAACGCACTGTCCCCCCCGCAGCCTGGCGCCGCTCCTGGGGGGGGCTGCCTCTTTCCTCCTGGGCACCTCAAGAGCCCGGCAGCTAGGCCAGGTCAGGAGCCGCTGCTGTCAGGGGATGTGCCCTCACTGCCTCTGCCTCGGCCCAGCAAGGACAGACACAGGTTCCACACATACACACTCACATACTCAAACACTCACATACACACTCACACACACACACTCACACACACATTCACACATACACATTCACACACACACTCACACACATTCACACACACACATTCACACACATACACACTCGCACACACATTCACGTATACATTCACACACACACATTCACACATTCACACTCACTCACATACACACACACACACTCACACACACACTCTTACACACATTCACACACATTCACACATATATATTCACACATATACATTCACACACACATTCACACACACACTCACTCACACACACACTCTTACACACATTCACACACATTCACACATATATATTCACACATATACATTCACACACACATTCACACACACACACACTCACACTCACACACATACACACATTCACACATGCACATTCACACACATACACACACACTCACACACTCACACACACATTCACATATACATTCACACACACATTCACACACATATTCACACTCACACCCACTCACATACACACTCACACACTCATATACACACTCGCACACACAAACACACTCACACACATTCACCCTCACACACACATTCACACTCGCACACACATACATACTCACACACACTCACACACATTCACACATTCACACACACTCACACACATACACACACACTCACACACACTCTCACACACTTATACGCTCACACATTCACATACACACACACATTCACACACTCATACGTACACATTCTCATACATACACACTCATATATACTTGCACATACACTCACACACTCATACACTCACACATTATCTCTCTCAAACACACATTCTCTATACACACACTCATACACACTCACTGTCTCTCAAACACACATATACTCTATATATTCACACACTCTCACACACTATAGCTCAAACACACATATACCTTACACATTCACACTCTTTTACACACACACACACACTCACTCACACTTGATGACACTCCCAACTTTAGGGCACTCCCGCGTCTCCTCACATAAAGCCCAGCTAGCACGAATCGGGTGCTCCTCCGTTCTGGGCACTCACTGCACACGGTGTGTGCGCACTAACGCCCTCAGGCGATCCTCACGGACCCCACAGGGTGCACACGGGTGAGTCAGAGGCTCTCGAACTGCAGTGAGTGGCCAGCAGGAGCGGCCAGGCCAGCACTGGGACACGGCCTGACCTGAGCAGTGACTGCGGCTCTTGTCGGCGGCCTCTCGGTGATGGGGGTCGGGAGGTCAGCTGGTCTGTGAGAGGCAGCCCGGCCAGAGCTGGGCATCGAGATGCCAGAGGGGGAACTCACCGGCTCCTCTCACACAGGGAGCAGCACTGAGGCCCCCACCGTCTGAAAGCCCTGCCGGGCAGGCTGTGCTCCCGCTGGGAAAGCATCCACAGAGAACGCTAACGGGCCCAGCGGTGGCTCAGTGGCTGCGTGTCAACTTACAAACCAGGAGGTTCGGGACTGGGCCAGGGCACACGCCAGGTGGCAGGTTCTAACCCCAGTCGGGGGCGTGCAGGAGGCAGCCTAGCAATGATGCTCTCTCATCGTTGATGTTTTTCTCTCTCTCTGCCTCGCCATTCCTCTCTGACGTCACTTTTAAAAAGAAAAGAAAGGGGTAGTGCGAGGGGTGCTCAGCTGAAGAGAGGGAGAAACATCACCTGATCTGCATTTCACAAAGTCCCGGGCTGCTGCAAAAGAGGAGATGGGGCGGCATGCAAGGAAGCAGGTCCCTTCCTATAGCCCAGACCACGGAGGTCTTTGTGGCTGCACTTCTGAGTGTTGTGCCTGCATCCGTCTTCATCTTTGCAATGGTGTTGAAACTACAGTTTTTCCCCAGTTTTTTTAATTTTTTTTTTCATTTTTTTAACATATTTTATTGATTTTTTACAGAGAGGAAGGGAGAGAGATAGTTAGAAACATCAATGAGAGAGACATCAATCAGCCACCTCCTGCACGCCCCCTACTGGAGATGTGCCCGCAACCAAGGTACATGCCCTTGACTGGAATTGCACCTGGGACCTTGCAGTCCGCAGGCTGATGCTCCATCCACGGAGCCAAACCGGTTTCCGCTCCCCAGTTTTTTTTAAAAAAAAATGCAGGGACAGCCCGACCAATGTGGCTCACCGGTTGACCTATGAACCAGGAGGTCACCGTTTGATCTCTGCACAGGACACATGCCCGGGTTGTGGGCTCCATACCCAGTGAGGGGGTGTGTAGGAGGCAGCCAATCCATGATTCTCTCTCATCATTGATGTTTCTCTCTCTCCCTGTCCCTTTCTCTCTGAAATCAATTTTTAAAAATGTATTTAAAAAAAAAAAAGAAAAACATAGCTGAGACCGGTTTGGCTCAGTGGATAGAGCGTCGGCTTGTGGACTGAAAGGTCCCTGGTTTGATTCTGGTTGGGGGCACGTACCTTGCTTGCGGGCACATCTCCACAGTGGGGTGTGCAGGAGGTGGCTGATTGATGTCTCTCTCTCATCGATGTTTCTGACTTTCTATCTCTCTCCCTTCCTCTCTGTAAAAAATCAATAAAATATATTTAAAAAAAAAATAGAACATAAACCACCAAGAGTGAACCCTAATGTAAACCACCAACTCTGGGTAACTATGCAGTATCAATATAGGCCCATTGGTTGTAACAAATGCACCTCCTGGTGAGGGATGGTGGTGATGGGGAAGAGTGTGAATGTGTGGGGACAGGGGGTAGACAGGGAATATGTGTACCAGCCTCTCAGTTTTGCTGTGAACCTAAAACTGACCTAAAAAAAAAAATAGTCTATTTTTAAAAAAAACAAACTACCCGTTCTTCATAGATAGCATAGCCATACAACGGAATCTTTCGAGGCCAGCAAAAGGAAGAAGAAATTCTTTGTTTGCCAACGGCATGGCTAGGTGGTTGAGTGCTAATTCCCAGTCAGGGCACGGGTCTGGGTGGCAGGCTTGATCCCCCCTGTGGGGTGTGCCTCCCCCGAGGGCAAAATCTGAAGCCAATCCTTCTGGACTTTCCTGACCAACACCAGCGAGGTCATCTGCTGGACAAGACTCCCCACAGGGGTGCCCTCGCCTGAGATGATTCCTGGTGTTAACTCTTAGTCCCGCCCTCTTTCTGCCTCTAACACCTCCCATGTTGCACAGCTGGTCCAGGGCCTTCTCCTCGCTAGAGGGATGCTGCCTGAGTCATGAACCGCCCGCCACGCAGTGCCATCTTCAGCTCTGCCCAGGGTTTGTTTTTTGTTTGTTTTGTTTAATATATTTTATTGATTTTTTTTACAGAGAGGAAGGGAGAGGGATAGAAAGTCAGAAACATCCATGAGAGAGAGACATTGATCAGTCGCCTCCTGCACGCCCCACAGTGGAGATGTGCCCGCAACCAAGGTGCATGCCCCCGACCGGAATCGAACCTGGGACCTTTCAGTCACAGGCCGACGCTCTATCCACTGAGCCAAACTGGTCTTGGCCCAGGGTTTGTTTTTAACACAGCTCTCTCCCCTGACACAAACCACCCAGCCCCAAGCCCTGCTTCCTTCGTCATCCTGCCGGCCTGGGACAGGACCCGGCCCCGGCGGGACCTGGAGCCCGGCAGGCAGGCAGCAGAGAATGGACTTTGTCATTAGGAAGAAGTGACTTGGCAGCATGGATGGCAGGGAGGTGGCCTTGCTTCCAGCCCAGGGCAGAGCCCCTGGAGGACAGCGGCACACTGGCGCCACCTGGAGGCAGCCTGGCGCAAGCACGGGAGCCAGAAAGTCATTGAGGGACTAAGCCAGGGGTCGGCAAACTGCGGCTCTGTTGACGAGTGAGTTTGCCGACCACTGCAGGAAGGCATTATCCTTACCCAGAAGCTTTGGCTTCGGGTTAAAGACATGAGTACATTATTAAAATGTTTTTTTAAGTGTTTTCCTCTAAGGCAGTGGTCGGCAAACTCATTAGTCAACAGAGCGGCACACCGCGGCTCCTGAGCCGCATGTGGTTCGCGAGCCGCAGTTTGCCGACCTCTGGACTAAGCCAACAAGAGCAACACTTCGGGGAGGTGGCTCTGCCAGAGATTCTAGGAACAGCCCGGACCTCCATACCTTCCCTCTGAGGAGGCTGATTTCAAAGGGGATTCTTGACTTACTTCAGTACTAAAACCTCCCCTGCCCCTGGCTGGTTTAGCTCAATGGATAGAGCGTTGGTCTGCATACTGAAGGGTTCTGGGTTCGATTTCCAATTAGGACACACTGGGGTTGCAGGCTCAATCCCCAGAAAGGGGTGTGCAGAAGGCAGCCAATCCATGATTCTCTCTCATCATTGATGTTTCTCTCTCCCTCTCCCTTCCTCTTTGAAATCAATCTATAAATATAAAACCTAATATGCACATTGTCCCCACAGGAGTTCAAAGGAGAGACAGATCGCTCACTATGACATGGGCTGACCACCAGAGGGCAGCGTGGAACTAAGGAAGGCGCTGGTCGGCCCTGATCACCTGCCAGGCCTAGGGATCTTAACCGTGCACAAATTTCATGCACCAGGCCTCTAGTAAAAATATATTTGTTTAAGAAAACCTCCCATGATGGGCTGAAACCAGTTTGGCTCAGTGGATAGAGCGTCAGCCTTCGGACTGAAAGGTCCCAGGTTCAATTCCGGTCAAGGGCATGTACCTTGATTACGGGCACATCCCCAGCCGTGCAGGAGGCGGCTGATCCATGTCTCTCTCTCATCGATGTTTCTAACTCTCTATTCCTCTCCCTTCCTCTCTGTAAAAACTCAATAAAATATATTTTCTTTTAAAAAAGAAAAAAACCTCCCATAATGGGCTGTAGAGACCACCTGCTCCTGACTGAGACCTACAGCAGTTTTGCAAACCAGCATCTTTGCCAAAATTAAGAGTAGTCCTTGCCCAGGGGAAGGAAGGGGACTTGGTGTCACTTCAAGTGGCACAGCCACGTGGCTGGTCTCTCTGTAGACGTCCTCACCCACCCACAGAGAATGGGAAAGTGGCCCTTGGACACTCAGCAGTGAGGCTGTCTCAGGGTGTGGCAGGTGGCGGTGGGATGGAGGGCCAGCCAGGCCCTGCTCTGCTCATCTGGGCAGGTTCTTCCAGTAACTTCTTTTCCTGACGGCCCTGTGAGCTACAGCACGCCTGAGAAGGCGGGTAACTCACCAGAAACACTAGCACTTAAAGCGAGGCCGTTCTGAGAATGAGCCAGACCTGAGTCTTAGAGTCCCAGGACCAGAACCCACTGCGTCCTCACTTCAGGGTATCATCCCAGCAGCTCTGTGGGATTGGTTTCTCTCTGCCTTCAGAACAGGGCTGAACTGCTCTCATCCATGCCCTCCGGGCCACGGGATCACGGGAAACGTTGTGGCTAACCTTCTCTTTGCCGTTATCCTGTCTCCTTCCTAAGATCTGATGTTTTCTTAAGAAAGCTTTCAGGCCCTAGCTGGTTTGGCTCAGGGGATAGAGTGTCGGCCTGCGAACTGAAAGGTCCCAGGTTCGATTCCGGTCAAGGGCACATGCCTGGGTTGTGGGCTCCATCCCCAGTGGGGGATGTGCAGGAGGCAGCCGATCCATGATTCTCTCTCATCATGGATGTTTCTATCTTTCTCTCCCTTTCCTTCCTCTCTGAAATCAATAAAAATATATATATTTTTTAAAGGTTTTCGGGTGTAAACAAACAAGATCATTTCTCTGTGTCTGCCGAAACAGCACTGTGCTTTTGCTTCTGGGTGTATGGAACATTCCAGCAGCCCAGGTCAGGCCTCTGGATTTGCCTAGGAAGAAGGCAAAGCTCTTTGGTCCCGAAAAGCTCAGGTAGCCCTCCGAGGTTTCTCTTGTTAGGCGCATTTTTGGGGTGATGAAGCAGGTGCTTAGAGGATACTTGCCTAGGTGCACCTCTAAAAGTGGGAAGAGTAGTAATATCCTAGGGTTGCCTGACTGTGGATCCATCTCGCTTTCTACAGCGTAGGAATTTAGGAAGAGGGTGGGAATGACTATAGAGGCGGGGGGGGAGGGGGAAGGAGGGGGCGCGGCCACACCACCCAATATCCAGATGATGTATCGCAGAATGGTACTCTTGAAACCTGCATAATTTGATTAACCAATGTCACCCCAGTGAATTTCATTTTTAAAAAATGTTTTAAAGAATTTAGGAAGAGGGGTCTCCAAGGTGGCCATGGGGGCCCCACGGATAAAAGGAAAGTGGGTCGGGTCTCAGGGCCAGGGGGGGGCCTATGTTGAGGGTACCTCCAAAATAGTGCTGGGGAAGAGGAAGGCGGGGCCCAGGGCGGGTCAGGTCAGACACCGGGCTGGAAAGGCACTGGCCCAGGTCAGAGGACGAGGAGGGTCCTGGGAAGGCAGGTGGTCCTCCCTTCTGCCCCTGTGGCTCTGGGCTCCCTACCCTCCTCCTCTTTTTTCTCCCCTCCCCGCCCCCCTTCTCTTCCCAAGCCAGTCCGCTCTGGTTTTCTATTTGGCTTCGCTTAATTGTACACACCATGGGAGAGGGGGAAGCAGGAGGAGGTGGGGGGATTGAGGCCTCTCTTCTAAGTAATCACGCAATGCCTTTCACTTCCTCCTTTCGAGGAGCTGAGGGTGCGCTATAAAATCAAAGTTCACCTCCTGCAAGCGGCTCCCAAGAGAACCAGGCCAACGGAGACCCTGTCTTTCCCCTGTGTTTCTCTGGAACTGGGTTTTAGTGTTCTCTTCCCTTCCCGTCCCGTCTCGGGGGGCATGCGTGCCCAGGGGCTGAGCCACACAGTCATCTCTGCAGGAGGGCAATCATGAGCTTGGAGACTGGTTACACTGAGCAAAGAGTGACCGAGCAAGGAAGTGACAGGAAGTGGAGAGGAAGGATGGGAGGGACCTTGAGACGTTGGGTGTAACCGGAAGTGTAGTATGAACTCATCATCTTTAAATGTGAAACAATAAAAACATAAACAGGGGTGCGTGCACACAGAGATGTCAGGATAGATCTGTGTAAAGGTCCTTGAGTAACGTGAAACATCATTTCTTTGGTTCAACCTTGTTTCCTTATAACGTTGATGACTTAGTGTAGGAGTTTCTCTCTTGCTTATTTTAGTTTATTGTAAAAGTGATTGCATTATGCGTCATTGTGGCACAGATCTGGGAACCTATTGGTGATATTAAGTGAGGACTTACTGCACATATATATATATATATATATATATATATATATATATATATAAACAAATTCTAGCCGAAACTGGTTTGGCTCGGTGGATAGAGTGTCGGCCTGTGGACTGAGAGGTCTCAGGTTCGATTCAAAGGCATGTCCCCAGTAGGGGGCGTGCAGGAGGCAGCTGATCTATGTCTCTCTCATCGATCTTTCTGACTCTCTATCCCTCTCCCTTCCTCTCTGTAAAAAATCAATAAAATGTATTTTAAAAAAATTTTAGCTCTCTCTGCTGCAAAAACAGTAACACTCCAGTAGCCATGAGCACAGGGGACATCTAACCTTGGTGTCTAAATATGATTCTCCACTAAACAAAACAGGAAATGGCTGATGCCAGGAACAAGGTGAGCCTGAGATATCTTCTTATGCCACAAAGTAAGGAGGTGTTTGAAAAAAATGATGGGGTGCCTGATCAGCATGGCTCAGTGATTGAGTATCAATTCCAGGTGGATTCCAGGTCAAGGCACACACCCAGGTTGCAGGCTCCATCCCCAGAGTGGGTTGTGCAAGAGGCAGCCAATCAATGATTCTCTCTCATCATTGATGTGTCTTTCTCTCTCTCCCTCTCCCTTCCTCTCTGATGTCAATTAAAAGAGAGAGAGAGAGAGAGAGAAGATGCTTTAATTGTCATGAGAAGAAACATAAAGATAAATGTCATATACTCTCATTTTAAAAAAAAAATCAGAGGTTTTCAGGATCTAGCTGGTGACATGCCACGTGGCTCAGACCAGAGGATGTGGTCAAGGTCACCGCAGGCTGCCTGCTCTTGGTTCACCCACTTAACTCTGAGCTCAGACGGGTGCTCTATAAGGACACAGTCTCCAGCCTAAGGCAGGACTCGGGTTCCTATGTTTCCAATCTGCCTATTTCCAAGGTGTGTCACTCCCACTGAGCCGGCTACAGAAGGCTGCTGGGTATGTGGTCTCCCGGGATCCCTTCCCTCCTCAAAACAGTCTAGGATGCACACTACTCTAAATAGAATTTTTTAAAATATATTTTATTGACTTTTTACAGAGAGAGAGTTAGAAACATCGATGAGAGAGAAGCATTGATCAACTGCCTCCTGCACACCCCGCACTAGAGATGTGCCCACAACCAAGGCAGGTGCCCTTGACTGGGATTGAACTCAGGACCCCCCAGACCACAGGCTGATGCTCTATCCACTGAGCCAAACCGGTTTCAGCCTGAATAGCATGTTTAAATAACAAGATGCAGACTATTCTGAATGGAATCTATAATAATAAAAGCATAATATGCTAATGAGATAGATGTCATTCCAGACAGATGACCTTCCAGACAAAGCCATTGTTGCAAGGGAAGCTGGGATCCCAGGTGCCAGAGGGAAGTCGGTGCCGGCAGCCGGGGGAAGGAAGGCCTGCTCGTGCATGAATTTCGTGCACCAGGCCTCTAGTTTTTACATAACAACATGCAAGCTATTCTGAATGGAATTTTTCAACAATAATTGGTTATTTCCAGGATGAACCTCTATTTTGAGGATCCTTTCTACACACCCCACATGCACTTGGAAGACCATAGAAAAAAGGCTAGGAGGTCCATTTTTTACTCCAGATTTTGAACCTTCTTTCATTCTCTGTTCACCCTCCCCCTAATTCTCTCTCTCTCAGCCATGCCTTACACACACCCCAGAGCCACAAGTATCACTAACCTTTGCAACCGCCCCCAGGCTGTGACACTGGTTTTGCTTTACTGTATTGGCTAATGGGGTGGAGGGAGACGAGGAGAGTTTCAAAGATTTCCTCTCCTTACTTCTTCACTGCAAAGGCCAAGGTGGGCGGCAAAGCTTGCACCAAGTACATCTGTTGCGATTGTATACAGTGGTACCTTGAGATACAAGTGCCCTAACATACAAGATTTTTGAGATACAAGCCGTCGAGCGAGCGATTTTTGCTTTGAAATACGAGCAACATTTGAGATAGGAGTCATCGCGCGGATCGGCTGGCTGCACACGACCCACCAGTTTACCGCGTCTCGAGCGTCTCATAGTTTCCCACGCCTCAAGGTTACTGAAGGAGTTAAACTCATATCTCGAGGTACCACTGAATTCAGGCTCTGGAGAAATGACCACTAGATGGGTCAGTGGGCCCAGTGGACCCATCGTAAGCCAGACTTGGATCAGAATCCCACTTACTGCCTTGCCACAAGCAAGCTTCATGGCGCTGAGGACAATCGATGTCATAATCCCAGAGAAGAACTCTAAGAGCCGTCGGAAAAGGACTGGGAAAGACCAGGTCACATACCACTGTGACAGTGCAGGTCCTTTCTCAAGAAGACCCGGCTCTTCTCCATCAATGGGTTCTGGGTCTGACAACTGTCTCAGGTCCAGAAAATGGACAAGGCATTGCCCACCATGCAGGGCAACCTGGGGAAGGACCATGAATGGTCAGAAGTCAGAAATAGGAGGGGGAGAGATGGTCCAGGGTCTTTATTGGGGTTTTTGTGGGAAGGAATGGCTGAGTTAGCTGAGGATTGGATAGTTTGAGTTATTTCAGCCAGCTCTGGACTATAGGAGTGTAGCGTCTGGCCCTGGGGGAATATTGGCTCCGTGCGTGAGAGTTTAATAAAGGAGACATGGGAACATGGGCTTGGGATTGGCTGGCTTGCAGAGAAAGGCATGCTTGCAGGGAGGCATTTGTTATCTTCAGGAATTAGCTAGCCTTGGGAGTTGCAGGCTCTTCAGAATCAAGGCCCCGATGCTAGAGAACCAAAAATACAGAAAAGAACCGAGACCGGTTTGGCTCAGTGGATAGAGCGAGGGCTTGCGGACTGAAAGGTCCC
>PVJN01035029.1:0-22363 GCA_004026805.1 Lasiurus borealis | reverse complement strand
TGTGTGGAGAGATAGAGAGGGGGGTGGAGATAAGCAGGAACTCAGTTCTGGAAGAGACATCGGCTAACTGCCAAATAGACATATTTAACAGTGGGTTCAGAGGAGACATAAGCTTGGGAGTCAGCATTAAAAGTTACATTTAAAGCCACGAGCTGGACGAGTGACAGAGGAGAGTTCCAAGGACGGAACCTTGATTTTGTTCTTTGTACTTCCCTGGTCAGAAAGATAAAGAGAAGCCAGCAGAAGACTCTGAGAAGGAGCCGCCAGAAGTAGAAGGAAAGCCACCGAAGAGCAACATCCTAGAAGCTGTGTGAAGAGAGTGCTCAACAGGAAGTGGGGGAAGGACCAAACGTGTTAAAAGCTGCTGAGTCAGGCAAGACGAGGATCAAGCAATATCACTGGGATTTAGCAAAATGAGGACTTTGGTGACCTTACAAGAATGGTTTCAGGAGTGACAATCCGACTAGAATGGACTCAAGGAGAATAGGAGGAGAGGCTTTAGAGATGACAAATATAGACCTTAAGAGTTTAACTGTAAAGAGTTGAGCACTTGGGCCATTTTTTGGAAGAGGAAGAGATTTCAGGGTATAGTTGGACAAGAGAAATGACAGCGTGGTCAAATGGAGAAAGTCAAAGATTGATAGTGCAAGAGAGAGAAGGGAGACACCCTAGCAGGGGTCTTTGGGTGGTCAGGAGGGCATGGATGGCCAGTGCAGATGGAAGCCCTTGTCTTGGCCAAGCATGGACAATTCACCCATAGTTAGAGGACTGAGGCAGAAACAAGAGCACAGATACAGGAATGGAGTGGGATGGGGGTGATGTGGGGACCAAAGCCCATGTCAATTTATTCTAATTTTTTTTTTATCTTCTCTGTGAAAACAGAGAAGGAGGCTAGAAAGTGAGACTGAAAACTCATAAGGGTAGGAACCTTGTCTCTTGTCACCACTGCTCCCCGGTGCCAGACTAAGTGTTCAAAAGGCACTTATTGGAGGAGGATGAATCACTGGATGTTTTATTGGCTCTTCAAAACAGGTAAATTATCACAGGACCTGAAACTAGCTAGCCTTATCCCAAATGGTCCCCAGCCAGATGCTGGTGCCCTTCTAACACACTTGTAGTCAGGGCGGTCAAGTTTCAGGGTTGCCTGGGCCTCCAGGTGACCTCAGGCAAGCCTCTTCCTTGCTCTTCCCTCTCTAGCTGCAGAGCTGAGGAGGGCTAGCGAGGCTTAGGTGTCCTTGTGAAATGACCAGTTTTATCGAACTTAAGATTCGTGTCGCATATTACACTTGTATCCATTCTTTGCTTTTTCTCTTTCCTAATCACCCTTGTGTTGTCGTATCTGCTGCCAAGCCCACCAAGGAGGACACCATGGGGCCAGTGTCAACACCTATGGGTAGAAGGAAAAGTCTGAAAACCACAGTACATGACCCATTGACTTTTATAGGCATCATTAACACTCAGTTGCTTAGTCAAGCCCCAGGGAATGCTTTTCTATTAACAGTTCTAATATACTATTAATACTGCTAATACTTTAAACTGTCTGGAATCTTCTGGTCCAGGGCAGAGCCAGGGGGCAGTGGAGAGGAGGGTGCTGCCTGCAATGAAGGAAGCAGGAATCCTACAGGTCCTTCCAGCCCGAGGGTCTCAGTCCTGGTCCACCGAGCCTGGGGGCGGGGAGTCCTCTGCCACAGGACACTCAACCAGAATCACAAACCACAGGACCCTACCACACCATCCCACCCACACCCTCCCAACACGAAACCCCTTACTCTTCCCTGCTAGAGCTGCTAGAGAGGTAGTTCCCCCAGTGTCTGTAAAGGCCGGTGTATTTAAGTCACCTGTGCATCCTTCCCTCTCGTGCCCAGTTCCAGTCCAGAGTGTTGGGGGCAGAAAGAGGGCTGGTTTATAAACGCTTATAAACATAGGACACCTGGCCCGACGTTTGGTTCCTGGGAACTCCCTTCCGCTCCTTCACTGGGCGATCCCTTCTTTGTCCCCAGAGCACCAGCAGAGCAACTGCAAGCACAAGGCCTTTAATTCCTTCCCTATCCGACTTGAGCTTAAAGGCAGAAGAGGGAGAATTCAATGATTTAGTCAACTAATACTTATTCATACCTACTGTGTGCCAGGCACTGTTCTAGATGCTTAGGGTATGTGAGGAGTCAAACCAACAAAATCCCAGGCCTGTGGAACTTGCATTCTAATGAGGGGAAGGTCAGGGCTCAGGAGGCTGGCTGTCACCTAGCAAAGCTGGCTTCCCTCCCTTCCTTCACCATCTCCCCTCTCACCCCACCCTGCCCGGGTATGAGGGATTCACACTGGGCATCAGATTCCTGGGCCCATCTGGTCGAGGTGAGTGGCAGCACTGGGTTCTGGTCCTTCAGACCTTCTGCTCCCTGACAGGCCAGTGCCTCCCACCCCTGGCCTGCTCACTGGATCTGCCAAGGACGCCAGCTGATCCTCCCAGAGACTCAAAGCCACTGGGCCATCAGTGAGATCAGCACGGGCCACCGTTGGTGGCAAACCCCAGCCCGCTCTGGGGACCCTATGAGGTCAGCTCTCTGCCACCTGCTTCCTGCCTCAGCAGCCACAGGGGAAATAACCATCTTCTCCGGAGAAACCTCCGCAGATAAGCAGGCTGCTGGGGACTGCCCTCCTCAACAGGAAAACCCACTCTCGAAGGAGCGGCCTCTGCCCAACCCTTTCTGGCGAGCAAAATCCGCTGGAGCAACTGCAGACCTCGCGGGGATGAAGTGGACTAAGTGCTCCTTACCAGCTAGGTACCTGCTAGCTCCTCACATCCAGACCGGCTTCCCAAATGTCACCCTTTTAGAGGAAAGAGGCCCACAAAACTCAAGGGTAGCATGTTTCCAAACACCGAACAACGTAAGGTTTATCTCCTCCCTGTCACAGGCAATGAAAAGAGGCTCGTGACCGCTGATTCCTTGAGGAGCCTGTAAGAAACATAAGGCAGCCATGTGTCCTTGAGAACATTCCTGGTGCCACACTCCCACCCTGCCTGTGCTGGGGAGGGAGATACAGGGTTTGAGGCTGGGACTCCACCTCTGTCATGGGCTGTTGCCTCCAACAACTCATCAGCAAGCAAAACAAGACAGATTTTCCAAAATTACTATGAGTATACTCTTCCTTTTTTAAAGTCTTGGAACGTATAAATTAAGTCTGCATACAGCTATGGAGGGAAAATCTAGGCCAAGCACAAGTCTCTCCATGCTTTAATAAAAAATTTCCAAAACATAAAGAAAGTCATCAAACTTTAACATAAGCAGTAATACAATCATGATAAAGGCCGACTAGTTGCAGGAAATGATTCTTCCGATGCAAAATTAGTTTCTAGATCAGTGATTTTCAAACAGGGAGGAGAGATCATCACTTTTTTAGAGACTTTGTCCGAGGTTGTGGCACATGGGGTGGGGGGTGGTCCTCTGACCAAGAAGAGCTGCCTTGGTGAGTCATTCTGACTCAGTGGCTCTCAAGCATGAGTGGCATTGGACTCGCTGGGTAGAACACAAGCCGCTGAGCTCACCCCCGCAGTAGCTCTGAGATGGGTTCAAAAACATGCCTTTCTAACAAATTTGCAGATGATGCATCAATGATGCTGGCCCAGAACCACACTAAAAATCCTGCAGGTCTTTGGAGCTAGAAAAGGGTTAGAACCACTGGTTTTGAAAAGAGAAACCGTTGGCTGTTGATTGCAAAGGAACAAGATCAAACGTCCCTATCTCGCCTCCTGATGCCGACAGTGTGATTACATGGGGGTGGGGTGGGGGGCGCTTCGAGACGAGCACATGACCCAGACTTCTGCCTCCATCCATGTTAGCAGCTCCCCGGTCACAGATCTCAGTGGGTCTGGAGAGCTTCCTGCGGGCCCTGAGCTGAAATAAGGCAGGGAGTCGCGGCTGCTCTTGCAGCTGGAGCTGGGTGTGAGGAGAACATCTCCACGTGGGCCAGGATGCTTAGCGTGTTTGTGGCCATGGTTATGGGCCTCTTGGGGATCGGTCCTCAGGCCACAGGGGCATCTGGCAAGAAAGAGTGCAAGGGTGGGCACTCAGTCCTCAGGCACAGCTTCCCCGGCCTTGGCAGCAGCCTTTCACACGGAGGCGAAGGCCCTGTTCTCAGAATTCAGCAACTTTGTGACAGCCTATTGTCAGCTTTTAAGCCAAAGGAACAGTAATACAATCATGATAAAGGCCGACGGCCAGTGGTTCCAGGGAAGGAAGCCACAGTATGAGAACAGAAGAATTTCAGAATTCACTTTTATTTCTTATTGTGTCCTCATCACATATGTGATTACGAAGGCTCCTAATGACATGTGCATGTTGGGAGAGAGGCGGTGGGTTCCCACAATTCCTCCAGGGCAGGGAACCTGCTTGTCAGCACTTCCAGGGCCTAGCACAGTGCCAGGAACACACAGGATGCCTTCTAAAGCCAATGCCTCTCAGTGCATGGCATGGGGGGGGGAGGTGCATCAAAAGGCAGGGCTGTGGGGGCCTAGGAATGGCGTTCAGCTCAGGGGAGCACAGTTCAGTCTAACCAGGAGCCCTGATTCCGTTGGCTTGCCGGGTTCTGTTCCTGGATGTTCACTTGGAATAGTTGAGGCTCTTGCCCACAGGCTGTCTAACCCATCCTGAGCATCCAGGAACTGTCCAGTTGTTCTTCTTCCGAAGAGTTCGTGATCTTCGGACCTTGAAAACGTCCTATATTTTGACTGATTATCAAAATCAACTACCAACAAAGGAGCAGACTGCAGGATGTTGAGCATCTTGTCTGTGGCGGGCGTATGTTGAGGATGGAGGGAGGGTAGGACATGGGCAGAAGGGCTTGTAGTCACACCCACTCGCACACATACATGCACATGGACACCAGCACCAAAACTTCGGTCTTAGCTGATGTAAGCAGATGACTCATTTTCTGTAAGGCATGGAGGAGGGGAATTGGCCATGTGTGGAGGTCATGATTCTTGTGAGATATATCCTGGCTTCCACCTTTGGTAGCTTGCCTTCTCCTCCCCCTCTCCCCTCTCATGCTGATCCAAAGCAAACTTGCCCTTAAGTAGGGAATGCAGGCTGGATGATTTCACCAGGCCTCTTACGGTTTCCCACTTCTATTGTACCCCTAAGATGACCTTTTACTTTCTAGGCTAGTCACAGTAGTGCCCTAAAAACTGGTTGAGGTCCTAATCGAAAATATTCATGTGAAAATCACTTATGCATTTAACACAAACCTGTTGTCAGCACACTGGTCCATTGTATCACTCTACAGGGGGCCCTCAGAAATTTCCTTTAGACCCAACAACAAGATAAATTTTATCTCCCCTAAGGAATAAGTACACTTCTCCCCACGCCCCCCCCCCAACCCCAGTTTCTTTTTCTTAGTTATGAGGAGCTTCAGAGTTAAATTTAATAATAGTTTTAGGTTTCATATGTTTACTTTCCTCCTCCTTCCTGTGGTCCTGGAAATGGAAGGAGAATTTTAATAATTGTATTGAATGTATGTTCTTTGTTATAAAGCACCCCACTTTTTTATTTCTGGCAAAACATAAGGTATCAATGATCTTCATGTAAAATAGGGATACATGCAGAATCTTACATTCAAAAGAAACCAGCTGCAAAAATAATAATGATTTCTCATAAACAAAAACTCCTAAAAAACAATTGAGGGGTCATAGTGGAACACAAGCTGATGATGAAATAATAACCTTGTGCAAGGAGAAAGCTGGGCCTCAGAAACTGGGCATGTGTTTCTCCAGGATGCTACTTCATTTCAATTCTCCATGAAGCTTGGTATTTGAGTCTCACACTGGCCCCTGGTAAAGATAATGGTCTTACTAAGACTTTTGTAAATAATAAAAAAATTGTATCATGCTTCACTATAATCTTTTTGCATGGGAGAGCTTGTCTCACAAATATCTATTAGATGCCTATTGTTTTCAGAATCCTGCCCTAGCTCTTGGGAAAGGGAGCATTTGGTGGAAAAAAGAACAGGTCTTTGTCCTCAATGCTTTTCTCCCACTTGTGGCCCCCAGTGTCTATTAAAGCCTGTGGAAGCAGGTTCCCCAGCAGCACAATGGATCTGGATTGAGAAGAGAAAGCATTTCCTGCTGCTCCGGCTAGTTAGCCCCCCAACCCCCTGGGTGGGCGTCCAAGCTGGCTTTAGTTCTCAGGGCCTTTACAGAAAACGTTTACCGACTGAACTGGTGTGAGTGCAGCTGGGTCTGACCCTCAGGACTCCTGTTCTGCGAAGCCCCATTCCAACCAAAGCCCAGCCCCAAGAGCACTTTGCCAGCCCCTGGAAGCCTGGCGCGAAGCATCACCACACTGTATGGTCCTAATTCTCCCTGCTAATCCTCCGCAGCCTTCGTTCCTGGAGCTGCCGTGTTGGGGGTTCTGGCACCAGTGGCCGCGTGAGCCGAGCTGGCCCTTTTCCCTGACTTTTTAAAAATATAAATTTTAAAATGTGACTTTGAGATGAAAGCAAGAATGCCAAAAGGAGGCCGATGCTTTCTTGTGTTCAATTACAGCCCTGGGGAGTACCCCACACAAGGAACTGCTCAGAGCTCCAGCCAAGATGAAATCTGCTTTTCCAATAAGCACTTCAAACGGTGGAGGATGTTTTTGGCTGGAGTCAGCCACTGGGAGGCCAACAGTTAATAGGGTTGGGCACTGAGGCAGGGCTCCCCGCCATCAGGGCAAATCTGAAGCTGCCTTTTACAGCAGCTTTCACTGCAACTGAAGCTACAAGGCACTCGGCTGGCTCCACCAGACAAGCAGCACAAGCAGCACAAACCCCACCGTTGGACCTCAGGGATCAGGTCTTCCAAGATTAAAGATTTCAATATCCCCTTTAATTACTTTCCATATAGTTTCTCTTCGTTATTTTTTTAGGCCAAGTTCCTTTGCAATAAGTTCTAGGCATGCACCAAATTATTTTTACTGAAATGGAATTTGGTTGCTCTGAATATAGGCAACATCAGAAATGCTGATCATAATGAAATGAAGATATGGATGGATGGGTGGGTGGGTGGGTGGATGGATGGATGGATGGATGGATATGTGGGTGGCTGGCTGGCTGGCTGAATAGATGGGTGGGTGCATGAATGAATGGTAGGGTGGACACACAAGTTGGCTGGTGACAGAGGTGGTGGCAGCATTGTGAGATAAATCCAGGAAGCTTAGCAGCTTCACAGACCTCAAAGCAAATGACTTGCCCAAACCACGGGTGAGCCTGATCTAGAACCAAGTCTTCAGCATGCTCTTCCATGGCACCAGCTCTGGCTTTGAGAACCCGGGTTGCACCTTGACTAGATGGCATCAGCTCCTGCCCTGTGCTGACACAGTTCTCCAGGCCCAGTCCCAGTCATGCGTGCATTCTGCCAGGTTTGGTAATTATTAGCCAATTATCACGTCACAAAGGGAATCATTACCAGGACCCTCGATTCCAGCTTCACTCCTGAACTCCTAAAGTCATACCTAGATTTGAGCAAATATTTCCTGACCTGTTAGGTAAGTCTTTTGCCTGGAGAAGCACCAGGGTTTGGAGCAGGAATTTCCAAATCTAGGTGCGTATAAAGGACTCGTTAGAAGACACATCACAGACCCCATTCCCAGAGGTGCTGAAGACAGGTCTGAAGTGGGCACAGGAAGCACAGGTTCAATAGCAAAACGTTGATCTCTTTGCACATTGAAGTCTTTGTCATAATGCCACCTTCTTGGTAAGGCCTCGCCTAACCATTATATTTTAAATCACAACCCACTTGCCACCTCCCCTCTCTTGATCCCTTATCCTGCTCTCCTTTGTCTCATAGCATTGTCACCTTCTATTATTCTACCTACTATGGACTGAATGCCTGAACACCCCCCATTCATATGTTAAAACCCTAATCCTCAATATGATGGTATTTGGAGGTGGGGCCTTTGGAGTATCATTAGGCTTAGAAGTCAGGAGGGTGGAGCCCAATGATGGGTTTAGTGTCCTTTTAAGAGGAAGAGACCAGAGCTCGTTCTCTATCATGTGAGGACATAGCAAGAAGGCAGCCATTTGCAAACTAGGAAGAGAGACTTCACCAGGCATCAAACCTGCTGGTGCCCTAATCTTGGATTTCCCAGCCTCCAGAACTGTGAGAAATAAGTATCTGTTGTTTAATCAGCCCAGTCAATGGTACTTTGGAATAACAGCCTGACCTAAGACAATAAAATAATTGACTTATTTCTTAGACCTTGTTTGTTTTTGGACCCCCAATAATGAATGCTCCAAGAGGTAGGAAGTGCCTTATTCGCTACTGAATCCCAGGAGCCTAGAACAATGCCTGAGTTGGTAATATATTTTTAAATAAGTTTTTATTGATTTTTAGAGAGGTAGGAAGGGAAGAGGGATAGAGAGACAGAAACATCGACTAGAAAGAAACATCATGGACTAGCTGGCTCCTGTATGCCCACAATCCAGGCATGTGGCCTAACCAGAAATCAAACCAGTGACCTTTTGATTCATGGGTTAATGTTAAACCACTGAGCCATACTGGCTGGGGAGTAATATCTTTTTAAAAGCACGGTCTGAGTCTGGCCTGTGTGGCTTAGTGGTTGAGCATCAGCTCACAGACCAAGAGATCAAGGTTCAATTCCTAGGCAGGGTACCATGCCCGGATTGTGGACTCAATCCCCAGTAGGGAGTGTGCAGGAGGCAGCCAGTTAGTGATTCTTTCTCATTGATATTTCTCTCCCTTCCTCTCACTCTAAAAAAATCCATTTGAAAAACATATAAAAGAATCGACTGAATGAGGAAGTGATTCTCATGCAGGTGGCCTATGATGCACTCTTGAGAAACCCTGTTTGAGAGACAGCATGAGCTTAGGCTCTGGCCAGATGCCAGCTCTGTTCACTTCTGTGTGACCTCAGACCATCTAAGCTCCTTGAGCATCAGTTCTCTCATCAGTGAAATGGAGACAATGCTTACATCTTAGGGTTGCACAGACCAGTATTCCACAGCATTACTGTTTTGCTCCTTCCTCATCTTCTGGGTGGAATTCTGCATTCAATGACTCTGAGCAGAAAATGTGGTGGAAGCCTCCCAGGTGGGGGAGGGGGGTGTAGAATAAGTGGGTAAGAGGGAGATGAGACTGCATTCCATTTCTCATCAGGTGGAGAGAGGCAGGGAGGATGAGTGAAGAAAGTCATCCCTGCCACCTCCCTCTGCAGACACTTTTTCTCTTCCCGCTATCCCTTCCCACCAGCATAGATGAGTAAGCGGTTTCTGAGTAAACAGGCAATAAATCACTAGCTGGGACCAGCTTCCCCCGAAAGCACATCATGCAAGATCTCAGGCAGAGCCCGCTCTTGGAGACAGCGATGTGGACTCAGGGACAGCCCTATCTGGCGGGCACACCCTCAAGCAAACATTCCTCCTGAAATAACCCAGCCATTTCCCCGAGGCCCTTGGAGTAAGTCCCGCAGGCTTTGCCAGCCCCACCGGGAGGGACTTAAGCTAGAGCAGGGGAGATGTGGGCGAGGTGGGCACAGGGTTTTCTAATAGTGATCCTGGAATAGGTGGTGAGGGTACAGAATCTATTTCTCTGGATTTTGTGAAGTAGATAGAATTTGGAATCAGAGGCACAGGAAATGTCACACACACACACACACACACACACACACATGCACACACACGTACATTTGCCCCGAAGAGGGGAAAAGAGGGTGGCACCTGTAGAGGAGGGCCAGGGCACCTATCCACATGAAAAACAGGACAGGGCAGGGGTGCACAGCCCAGACTCCAGAGCCTATGTCTAAACTCCCATGCCCTTGGGCCAGTCCCTCTCCTGCCCTCCCCCAATTTCTTACCCACATAACCTGAAATCTCTTTGGTCCTCCCCAAGCTGATATTTCTTGAGTCCCTCATTTCCACCTGGGCGCTGGCCCACGCACTACTGGGGCAGTAGGGACACTGGCCCGAAGCATGGCTGTCTAGATCTCCTTGGCCACCCCAAATCCAAGTGAGATCCAATTCACAGTCAGAGCGTTCTTTTCAGGGGCTCCCTTGGAAGGAGCAGGGTCCTTTGTGACATCCTACACCCCTTCCCTGGCCTGTCAGGGGGGTCCTGTGCCTGGCAACCAATCCCCTCGAGCTCTGGAGAGGCTGGTTCCACCCAGAGCCCCTGCTGGGTCTCTGCTGCCTCAGAGTCAGGCTGAGCTCTGGACCACAACTGTCTCTGGCGAAGGGTCCCTCCTCTGGGTTACAGGAGAGTGGTTTTCTCCCAATTAAATCAGCTCCCTTTGGAACTCAGCCACCACTCCCTTAACTCTGCCTAAAAGTGTCACATCGGGACCTAGCAGGACCTGGCGAAGACTTCTGAGGAATTGGCTTGGAAAGGGACCTTCTGAGAATGGTTATGCGACCTTGACCAAGTCGCTGTCCCCTGCCTGGGCCTCAGTTTCCCTCTGAGGTGACCTGGCTCCCTGCCACCTGTCCCCTGTTGAACGTCTGTGTTCCTCTCTGGCATCTGAGCAGCGTCTCTCAGGTGGGACTGCAGGAAATGCCCACCTCACCTGCTGGCCACGGTTTGAGGGGTAGGGAGGGGGGCAGAGGGGTTCAGATGAGAGAAACAAGGAACAGGCACTTGAAGTCAAGGTTAGAAGCAGGCATCAAGCCTGCGTCCTGCTTCCCAGAATTGCCTCTTCTCTCCTGCTAGAACTGGGAGCAGTTGAAGAGAGCAAAGGGTCATCAGGCACCATCCAGACCTGGGTGTTCAAGGCACTCTTACCCTCACCATCTTTCTCCACGTGCAACCTCACACCAGCCAAGCCCAGACTATCTAACAGATGGGGGCAGGGAGAGGACATATGGTCAGAGGTGAAATGGAGCATTTACGATAAAGGCAAGTTAATGGAGCATTTATGATAAAGTCAACTCTGGAGTCCTGGCTGGGGAAGCAACTGGAGGGGGCGGGAGGGTGGGGAGAGGTTTCCTGCCGGTGGGGAAAGCTAGAGAGGAGAGTCTGGTTGTATGGGACTGGGCTCGCCTCCCCAGAATCAACTTCCACTGCCCCTCCAAGGGAGTTTTCATTTATTTACTTTAAACTTAAGCTTCACCAACAACCAGAACTCGCCCCACCGCTCCCCACCCACTTAGGCAATGTCTCTTACAAGTGGCACTGCTTCATCTGTCATATTAAAGCAAGGCGATGTCTGGCCCCATCTGGTCCATGCCAGCCCTAGGAAAACACATTAGCTTGAAATGTCTGATGCACACAACTCAGATAAGAGAGAAAGGAGAAGAGCAGGCCGCAGGGAAGGAAGTGAGCAGAGGAGAGCCAGGGAGAAGAGAAACCGGGAATGGGGAAAGAAAGATAAGAGCTGGTTCCTGCGTCTGACCTGGCAGATCTGAGGGCTCAGGCCAGAGGATTTCCCAGGACCCTCAGGCAGGGGAGGGGCGGGAGCCTGCTGGGCAAGAAGGAGGACACTGGTGCTCCATTTGGGTAACAATGGGGAAGGATTCCCGGGCAATCGGAGGAGCGTGAACAAAGGCTCTCAGGTGCAGGGTGAACCCAGCATCCTGCCAGGAGGAGGTGGGCTGCAGCGCCGGCCGCTGAAGCAACCTGTGCCTTGCGGTGCAAGGGCCGCACCTACCCAGAATGAGCGCATCACTGACGTCAAGCGCTGCGGCCCGCGGCCAGCACTAACTAGGTGCAGATGCACAGGGAGGCGGGAGGAAAGGGGGTGAGAGGGTGGGAAGTGCAGCCGCCGCCAGGAGCTGCTCCCGCAGGCGCAGGCCTCCCAGCCCGAGCTGCCCCCGCCGCCGGCGGGGAGGAGTCAGCCGTCTGTCTGCCTGGCGCCGGCCTGCCAGGCGGCGCGACAGCGCGCCCTAATGGTCAGGAGCCCCACAGGCCTAGGTGTGGGGTTGGACATCTTTAACACAATCTAATGCGCTTGTCAGCCTTGCATTACAATCATCTGGGGAGCTTTTACAATATCCCAGAGCCCGAAGGCTCCCGGTACCAATTACATCAGAACCTCGGGGAGCGGGCCCAGGAGCCAGACTTTTTAAAAAAACACTCTCTAGGTGTTTCCTATGTACCACCAAGCTGGGAAGCAGTTCTTCTAAAGCAGTGGTTGGTCCTCAGACTCGAGTGTGCACCTGAGAGCTTGCTGGGTGCCACCCCGGGTTTCTGACCCAATAGGTCTGCGGAGGGAATCAAGTGAATTCCCAGGTGGCGCTGTGTCTCAGGGCCACACCTTGAGAACCAGCGTTAACTACTCCCCAGAGAGGGCTCCTTATAAATCAGACTTGGAGGCCCCACCTCAGGTCCCCTGAATCTGAATCTACAGGTCATGGAGATTCAGATGATTCTATGGCAGCAGGGCTGGGAAGCACGGCTATGAACACCATTTGGTCAAGCCTCATAGGATCAGGCTGTGTTGATCTTCCTATCTTCCCCAAAATCTTTGAATCTTAGCGCTGGATGGAACAGCCCAGGTTATCTCATCCAATTCTCCTGCATGACAGATGGGGGAAACTGAGAGGCCCCGAGAAGAGAAGGCATTTGTCGAGGGTCAATCATCCTGGGCACCTCAAATGTCGTGCCCTCATAAATCCCCCCTTCTTCTCCCCAGGAAGCAGCACCTGTGAGTTCTGAACTTCATCCAATCAGGCACCTCATGAACTCGGGGGAGGCCCAGGTCTTCCTGAGTCCTGTCTGCTTGGGAGTGCACTGAGGCGGAGAGTGAAGACCCAGGAAAATTCTAACAGAGAACACTGGAGGGAGAGGGGTTCCCTCCAGATGACTCAGGGGCAGGGTTTGAGAGTAGAGTGTCAGCCACTCACTCTGTGTTGAGACTCATACCCATTTTTTTTTATCATGATTATTCTTCTGACTTCTCAGGGCAAGGGGACCAGTCAGAGGCCTATCTTACAGGCACCTGTCCTATTAGACCAGTGGTTCTCAACCTTTCTAATGCCGCAACCCTTTAATACAGTTCCTCATGTTGTGGTGACCCCCAACCATACTTCATAACTGTAATTTTGCTATTGTTATGAATTATAATGTAAATACCTGTGTTTTCTGAGGGTCTTAGGCGACCCCTGTGAAAGTGTTGTTCAACCCCCAAAGAGGTTGCGACCCACAGGCTGAGAACCACTATATTAGGCAAACCTATACACACAGAGCATCCTGTCCTTAAAGTGTGCTGACGGGTCAGCTTTGACCACAGCTCGTGGTGCATTTCCATCTTTCTCAGTCCTTCGGCCAGCAGTCTGAGGGGGGAGACTCAACACACACAAATAAATGAAAAGGAAGTAAAAACCGCAGGACTGTGGAAGTTTCACTGTCCATGGGGGTGGGGAAAGGGATGCTCAGCTGTGTGTCAGGAAAATCAAAGCGGCTGCCTGGAGGCTGTGTGTCTTCCACAGTCGGGGCCTGATGGAGCCTAGACACGAACCCCGCCTGCCCAAATGTTGACCTCCCAGCCACTCCTCTACTCTATTTTCAAAAGATACAGAGGCAAGACCCAACTTGTGGCCGTCTGGGACCTGTAAATAGAATGTCTGGCTAGAAAACAGGCAGTGGAAGGGGGCGGGGCTTGACTTTAAAGCTGGCGGGGATCCCGTGGGAAGCCAGCGGAGCTGTGATGCAGGAAGGTGACACTGATGGGAGATTCAGGAAGACTGTCTTTCTGGAGTCCGGTGTATTGTTGGTGGGCAAAGCTCTAGCTTTCCGGGCCTGAGATGTAGCATCGCCAATGGCCTTTATAGGGTTACAACGTTTCAGAGGGCTGCCTTTTACCCTTCTGCATTCATGCCCATTCACTCCCCAAAAGCTCAGGAAAAGGAACCAATTTGTAATTGTTAAGTAAAAACGGGTGGGTATTTGTTTTCCTCCGGTGCTCTTTTGCGTTCCCAGCTCTATCACCCTGTTATCAGCTTTACAGAAAACAAAGGAACTGAAATTAAACATTAACCAGGACCATTGAGAATGTCCCTGAAATGAACAGCCCTGGAGTTAGGAGAGGAGAGGCCCCTAACTCTGGGGTGGTGCAAGAGGGGGGGGGGGTGCAGGATTATTCAAACAGGAATGGGACCTGGGGTCAGGCCCCATCTCCTAGCCAGTGGTCTGCAAACTGCGGCTCGTGAGCCACACGAGGTTCTCGAGCCGCAGTTGCCACTCTGTTGACTAATGAGTTTGCTGACCACTGACCTAGACTATTGATTCCAATAATTAGAGGCTGTTGTTCCTTGTGATTAAGCCCCTATCCCAGTGGTCGGCAAACTCATTAGTCAACAGAGTGGCAGCGGCTCGAGAGCCGCGGTTCGCCGCTCTGTTGATTGTTGAGTTTGCCGACCGCTGTACTAGGGAATGGGAAGGCAGCTGATTCCAATTAGCATTTTCCAGTCCAGCCATCCAACATTGTGAAATTCCTGTGACAGGGCTAGCCCTGGTACCAGGTACCTGAGGACACAGTGGGCTCAGACAGACCCCCCTTCTTCTCCTCCCCCCATCCCTGCAACACTCACATCACATGAGAGCAGGCTCTTTAGGAGGCAGGTACAAGGGACCATGGGAGGCAGAATGAGCGATGTGTTTTCTCCTAGAAGAGAAGGCGTATGTCTTAAAGAATCAATGGGCGTTTACTAGTAAAAAGAAAGGACAGTGCAGACAGAGGGGGCAGGTGAAGAAGGAGGTGGAAGATGTTGCATTTGGAAAGTGTCTAAGCGGGTGTGGGGTGCACGGTGGGAGGAAAAATGTGGAGGTGGCTGGAGTTGGAAGGCAGCTGGAGATCAGATTGGAAAGGCGAGCTTTGAAGTGCAGGCGGCAGTTCTGGGGCCTCCAGCAGCTGTGGGAGGGTGGCCCAGAACTGCCGCCAGGCATGGTGTTCTGGCGGGAGGTCAACCATGACCAGAGCTGATAAGGACTCAGCCCCAGGCTGCTGCAGTGGGGAGAGGGGTGACTCTAGGCCTCAGTGACTAACCCAGTGGGGGAGGGGAGGTCAATGACTGAAGACTGACTTGGTGCCAGCCTCTGAGAAAGGAATGCTCTCAGCCATGAGTCCAGCTGGGCAGCACAAAGCACACTAGTATTTCAAACAGAGGGAATTTAATATAGGGCATTGCTTGCATAGGAAAAGCTGAGACGCTGAACAGGGTGTTAAGGTAGCGCCAGATCAGTAATGGGAAGAAGCCATTGGCACCATCAAGAGCAGGAGGGATGGAAGAGGGAGACAGTGCAACTGGAGCCGGAAGCCTGGAGCCCCGAGGCTGAGCAGGAACCAGAGGGGTCTGTGCAGTGGGAGCTGGAGCCCAGAGGAGACCCTGCCCTGCGGGGGATGCTTCCTAGAGCAAGAGGCAGTGGAACATCTACCCCAGCTGCTGCCTGCCCTCCTCTCACCTTCCACCTGCTATGCTAGCCAAGCCCACGTGAAAGCCCAAAGACTGAGGCACCTAGGAAACGTGTTCCCTGAGATAGAGGGCAGGCTGGGAGGGATTGGGACTCCACGGAGAAACAGCAGAGCAGTGTCTCCATGGGAATTTAGAGGGGGCTGCCAAGGTTGCAGAAGACCAAAGAAAACCAAGGATGCTTTATTCAAAGAAATGGAGGGACACTGTTTAATACGCCAGTGGACTTAGGGAACAGCCTTCCAAATCTGAGTGAAGGAACATGCATGGGGCCCTCCCTTATATCTCCCTGTGGTCTTTGTCCCGCAATCCTTGAAGGATGGCCCCCAGGTGTTGGGCGTCTCCAGGCCATATCTGATGGTCTGGCCTGGCATCAGCATTAATAACCCTCCCTCTTGCAGAAACCAGTTTGGCTCAGTGGATAGAGCATCGGCCTGAGGACTGAAAGATCCCAGGTTCGATTCTAGTCAAGGGCATGTATCCTGGTTGCTAGCACATCTCCAGTAGGGGGCATGCAGGAGGCAGCTGATCGATGTCTCTCTCATCGATGTTTCTGGCTCTCTATCCCTCTCTTTTCCTCTCTGTAAAAAATCAATAAAATATATATATATATATATATATTTTTAAATAACCCTCCCTCTGGGCAGTGCACTGTCCATAGCCCAATGGTCTCTGTAACAGGTTCTGCAAGACCAGAATCTGGGAAAGAGGTAGTGACTTAATTATAGGTTATCAAGAATGTACACTGAGAGAGAAACCAAGATGGCCCTACAGGTAAACACCTAAACTGCTGCCTCACACAACAATTTCAAAACTACAACTAAAAGACAGAGCAGGCATCATCCAGAACCACAGGAAAGCTGGCTGAGTGGAAATTCTACAACTAGAAGGAAAGAGAGGGGCTCACAGAGATTCAGAGGACCTGCAAAAAGCTGAGGTACAGAGACACGTGCATGGAGAGGACGGGCAGCAGAGTGCTTGGCTGGTTTCCTCTAGTGGGAGGAAGACAGAAACTCCTGACTGCACTGAACCTCTGTTCCGGGCAAGACTCATAGGGGAGGGGGCTGTCTGGACTGTCATGAAAAGGGAGGAGTACACGGAAACTTAGGGAAGCCATAAAAAGGCAGAGGTCTGGAGGTGTGCAAACTCAAGTGTGCACACAGAGGGCTGACCGCTGATTGTGCCACTGGCTTTCTCTAGCGGGAAGGAGATAGAACCTCCCAACTGTGCTGAAATCCACTTCTGACTGCACTGAACCCCAGTTTCAGGTGAGACCCTGGGGACCCAGACTCATACGGGTCCCTGGAGCACATGGGAACTCAGGGGAGCCGAAAAAGGCAGAGGTCTGGAGATGCACACACGTGTGTGCCCAGAGAGTGCTGCAGTGATTACCAAGGGGCACTGAGACCCGGGAGCCAAGTAAGTGGGGCTGACTGGAAGCAAAAGCTGTCTGCTCAGCCCTGAGACTCCGTCCCATCCAAGCTGAACACAGAGGCTTTTCCAATTTGCAAGTCTTGTATCATAAGGCTGACTCCAGCACCGAAGTTCTCCCGGCATATACACAGCTGATCCTCACAACCAATTGGCTTGGAGGTCAATTCTCCCCAATGATACCAACAACAATCAAGACTTAACTACAACAAGGCTGTATGTATACACAGTCCATAAAGGGGTGCACCAAGAGAGTGCACCTCAGGTAACTGGGGAGGCAGAGCTACTGGGCCATAAAGGACACCTAGCACACAAAACTACTCTACCAACTCAGGGAAGCAGTGAAAATGTGGAGACAAAGGAACAGATCACAAACCAAAGAAATGGAGGAAAATAAACTGGATATAGAGTTCAAAACCACAGTTATAAGATTTTTCAAGAATTTCCTAGAAAAGATGGATAAATTTAGCGAGACCCAAGAGGAGATGAAAAAGGACCAACTAGAGATGAAAAAGGACCAACTAGAAATTAAAAATACACTGACTAAAATAAAAAATATTATACAGAGACCTAATAGCAGAGTAGAGGAAGGCAAGAATCAAATCAAAGTTTTGAAATACAAAGAAGCAAAAAACACTTCACTGGAAAAGAAAAAATAATCCAAAAAGGTGAAGATAGTGTAAGGAGTATGTGGGACAACTTCAAGCATACTAACATCAAAATTATGGGGGTGCCAGAAGAAGAGAGAGAGAAAGATACTGAAAACATATTTGAAGAAATAATGACAGAAAACTTCCCACACCTGGTGAAAGAAATAGACTTACAAGTCCAGGAAGCACACAGATCACCAAACAAAAAGAATCCAAAGAGGACCACACAAAGACACATCATCATTAAAATGCCAGAGCAAAAGACAAAGAGAGAATATTAAAAGCAGCAAGAGAAAAACAGTTAATTACCTACAAGGGAGCACCCATATGATTGTCAGTTGATTTCTCAACAGAAACTATGCAGGCCAAATGGGAGTGACAAGAAATATTCAAAGTGATGAATAGCAAGAACCTACAACCAAGATTACTCTACCCAGTAAAGCTATCATTCAGAATTGAAGGGCAGATAAAGAGCTTCACAGATAAGAAAAAACTGAAGGAGTTCATCAGCACCAAACCAATATTATATGAAATGCTGAAAGGTACTCTTTAAGAAGAGGAAGAAGAAAAAAGTAAAAAGAAGAAAAAGATAAAAATTATGAACAACAAATACATATCTATCAACAAGTGAATCTAAAAATCAAGTGAATTAAAAATCTGATGAATAGAATAAACTGGTGAATATAATAGAATCAGGGTCATACAAAGGGAGTGAACTGATAATTCTCAGGGCAAAAGGAGTGAGGGGGGTGCAGGGAGAAACTGGACAAAAATCATACACCTAGGGATGAGGACAATGTGGGAGGAGGTAAGGGCAGAGGGAGGGGTGGGAACTGGATGGAGGGGAGCAATGGGGGGGGGGAAGAGGAACAATTGTAATAATCTGAACAATAAAGATTTATTAAATTTTAAAAAAAGAATGTACACTGAGCTTGCTGGCATAGATACAGATCACTATCCCCCAAATATCAGGGTTACATTGGAATTAGCCTTCTCATTTCCCTCCCCACCTCTCCTTGTCTCACAAGCTTCTCTTAGTCTTGTGGTACAACGACTATGGGATGTTATGGTGAACATAGACGATGACCATTATTAACTACTTCCAGCTGAAAAGGGGTGATGACAAAGGGGTTAGATTTACTTGTTGATAGATATGTATTTGTTCTTCATAATTTTTATCTTTCTTCTTTTTACTTTTTTCTTCTTCCTCTTCTTAAAGAGTACCTTTCAGCATTTCATATAATACTGGTTTATATAATACTAGTCCTTTTATTTTTTTCATCCAATACAATTCCCCTTCCCCATGTGCATTTGGTAGTGGAGTCATAACATGATGCAGACTGATAAGTATAACTAACAAACATCTGTCTTGGTGGGGCTTTTCTGTAGGTTACCCGGTTTAGCATATTTGGGTAGTGAGTTTCTAAGCAAGAATATGTGACAGTGGTCCTATAGGAGGCAAGTATGTGCTAGGTAATATTATTAGTGGGAGCATGGTATTCCCTCTATTTCTGTTCAGTGGGGGTTCACAACAGTGAACCGATAAGACAAAGAGCAATATTATGGCTGGTCAGAGGTCACCTTCCACTCAGGCTGAGCATCACTTGGCTGGGGGACTGTCTTCACCCAGGAGTGGTGGATCCAGGTATTCAGTCCTGCAATCTTAAGAGCTGTGGGGTAGGGTCCTTTCCAGAGAAATATGAGGGGTTCCTTTTTCCAGTCCTTTAACCAAACCTGGTCTCCAGGTTCATAAGGATGTACAGCTAGCTGTTCCTAGAGAGATGGGAGATTGGTCAGTAACGCATCTGTGTACCTCAAAGACAGTTTTTCCAAGTCCTTATAGTTGTTTCTGGATTTCTAAGTTCCCTATTTCCCCCAAATCTTCCTTTGGCCAAATTAAGGGAGGAGGTCTACCATATAAAATTTCAAAGGGAGAGAAACCTACTCTGGCCCTTGGGGCACAACGTACCTGCAGAAGTACAAGAGGCAAGATATCTGTCCAGAGTAAGGTTGTCTCTTGGCATAGCTTAGCCACAGTCTGCTTTAGAGTCCATTTCATGTGTTCTGCTTTCCCTGAACTTTGAGGCCTGTAGGCTGTATGTAGGTTCCATTTAATTCCTAAAGCCTTAGCTACCTGTTGTACTATTTCTGATACAAAGGCTGGGCCATTATCAGACCCTATGGTTAGAGACATTCCATACCATGGAATTACATCTTTTAGCAATGCCTTAGTGACTTCTCTCGCCTTTTTCTGTGTGAGTGGCATATGCCTGGACCCAGCCTGAAAAAGTGCAAACAAAAACTAGAAGGTATTTCTTTCCTCTGCTAGGCCCCGTTTCTGTAAAATCTACTTCTAAGTCCTCAAAAGAAGCTTGCCCACAGCGCTGAACTCCTATTGGTCCCACAGGACCTTGTTTGGCATTATTCTGAGCACAGAGGAGGCAACATTGAGAGATTGAGGCACACAAGGAGGGAAGATGGGCAATTAGGTAGTATCTGTGTAACAAAGCTTCTAGGGCAGTCTTCCCTAAATGAGTAAGTTCATGCTGCTGGAGGACTACCTTATGAGATAACTGTTCTGGGACATAGACCCTATGATCTGGGAGTATACACCAACCTTCCTTTGTTCTCTTGCCCTATTCTTACTGGGCCCAATCCTCTTCCTGAGAAGTGTACTTTAGAGGTCCAGGTAATTCAGAGGCCAACATGACCCGTGACAGTGCCACCTGCTCTTTAGCAGCCAGCTTGGCTGTGGCATCAGCACGCTGGTTTCCTTCTCACACTGAGTCTTTCCCTTTCTGGTGACCTTTGCAATGGATGATGGCTATTTCCTTGGGCTCCCAGACTGCTTCTAGTAACTTTAAAAGTTTATTCTGATTTTTTATCCCTTTTCCTCCAGCCGTCAAGAGCCTCCTTTCCTTATATATTGCCCCATGGATATGCAGGGTAGCAAAGGCATAGCGCGAGTCAGTGTAGATGTTGCACACTTATCTTTATTGATTTCTAAGTCTCTTGCAAGGGCCCAAAGTTCTTCCCTCTGTGCTGACCATCCTTCAGGCAGAGCCTGTGCCTCTATTGTCTCAAAGTTTGATACCACTGCATATCTGGCTTGTCTTTTTTCTTCATCTAAGAAGCTGCTGCCATCTGTGAACAATACCAAGTCCATGGTTGGCAGGGACCTATCCGTTAGATATGGCCAGCTGAAATAAACTCCTCTAGGACTTCCATGCAACCATGATCAGGGGCTCCCTCAGCAACGGGTAGAAAGGTGGCAAGATTAAGAGTTCTCACTACTTCTAATTATAACCGAGGGTTCTCACTTAACAGGCTTTGATATTGAGTCATTCGAGCATGAGTCAGCCAGTGCTGCCCCCTTGCTTCCATCAGGGTGACAACAGCATGAAGTACTTTTCCATTTAAGTTTTGTCCTAAGGTAAGCTTATCTGCTTCCTTTACTAACAATGCAGTGGCTGCAAGGGCCCTGAGACATGGGGGCCACCTGGAGTCTGCTTGGAGAGATAGGCTACTGTTCTTTGCCAGGGTCCAAACTCTTGGGTTAGAACTCCTAGGGCTACCCCTCTGTTCTCGTGAACAAAAAGATTAAAGTCTCGTGTCACATCTGGTAGCTCTAGTGCTGGGGCCTCAGTGAGCTTTGCCTTTATGGTGATGAAGGCTTTCTCCTGTTCAGGACCCCAGTTGATGGGTACCTTCTTTTCTCCATTTAAAGCTTCATGGAGAAGCTTAGCCAGCTCTGAAAACCCTGGGATCCAAATTCGACAGAACCCTGCCACTCCCAGGAATTCCCGAATCTGCCACTGGATGCTGGGAACTGGGATGTCACATACTGCCTGCTTTCTTTCAGTTCCTAGCCTCGTTTCCCTTGGGTGATCCGAAAGCCTAGATACTTGACTTCTTTCTGACAAATCTGTGCTTTTCTTAGACACCCGATAACCTGTTTCAGTTAATAGTCTCAGAAGGGCTGGTGTTCCCTCCCAGCACTGAGCTCCTGTGAAGCTAGCCAGTAGGAGGTCGTCTACATACTGGAGTAGAACATACCCCAAGTCTTGTCTTGGGAACTTAGATCAGATGCTAGTGCTCCACTAAAAAGAGTAGGGGAGTTCTTGAACTCTCGTGGAAATCTGGTCCAAGTGAATTGCTCCTTGGCCCCTGTAGTTGGGTTTTCCCATTCAAAAGTGAAAAGAGGCTGGCTGGCTTAGAGCTACTCTAAGGCAGAAAAAGGCATCTTTCAGATCTAGGCATGTAAACCATTCTGCCTCTGATAGGATGAGTCCCTGAAGAGTGAGGGGTTCTGCAGTGCTGAATGCAGGGTTATAACAGCCTCGTTAACAGCCCGTAGATCCTAGACAGGGCGGTAGTCATTAGTCCCAGGCTTTTTGACAGGAAAGAGTAGCCGGGTTCCATGGAGATCTGCATTATTTAACAAGTCCCCACTGAAGCAGCCGGTCTAAATGGACCTAAATTCCTAGGCATGCTTCTCTCAGAATGGATATTGGCTGATTTTAACAGGCTGTGCCCCAGGCTTTAAGTCAATCAGCACCGGGAAGTGGTCCTTAGCCAGGCCTGGAGGATTTCCTTCTGCCTAGACCAGCAGGAATTCCTTCTCTGATTCAGGTTCTAATGGTGAGGCCTTTGACTGAGGGGTATAAAGTCTCCATTCTTCCTCCCTTCGCACTGCTAGGGACAGGATCATTGGGGAGGTCTCCTCACTTAGGCAAAGCTGTGCTGAGCCATTCAGAGCAAAAGTGATTTCTGCACCCATTTTGGCTAAAAGGTCTCTACCCATTAGAGGCACTTGGCAGTCTGGCAAGTACAGGAATTCATGAATTACTTGATGACCACCAAGTTGGCATTGGTGAGGAGGGCAGAAT
>PVJN01035028.1:0-22363 GCA_004026805.1 Lasiurus borealis | reverse complement strand
CTCACACACACACACACACACACACTCACACACACACATACACACTCACATGCACACACACTCACACACACACACTCACACTCACCCCCCCACACACACACACTCACACATACACATTCACACACACTCACACACTCACTCGCTCTCTCTCTCTCTCTCTCAGTCATTGGGGAAGGGCCTGCCCAGCTAAAGAGCAAGCAGGATGCAGAGAAAGAAGCAAGCCTTCTCGTATTAGTTTCTGGAAACAGCCATGAGATACCTCTTTCAGATGGCTTCCTCTGAGACCTTCCCTAGAGCCAGTGATATCCAGGTATATGATAAAGAAAGAACCATGTATATATTTTCTCCTAAATGATAAGAGATTATATGTTTTTTCATGACTCTACCTGTTCCTTTAAACTGAGAAAGAGTTGGCCATTTTCCTTTTTCAGACATTCCAACTGCTCCGTCTTATCTTGAGCTTCCTGCACAAGCTTCTCCATTTCTTTCTCTTGAGTTGACAGCTGTGCCTAAAGCAAAAACGGTAAATGCAACAGATATAAAGAAGGAAAGCTAACCGGGAACAATGCTTTGTAATGTGCAAAACATAAAGAAATGTGCCGAAACCAGTTTGGCTCAGTGGATAAAGCGTCAGCCTGTGGACTGAAAGGTCCCAGGTTCGATTCCGGTCAGGGGCAGGTATCCTGGTTTCGGGCACATCCCCAGTGGCAGGTGTGCAGGAGGCGGCTGATCGATGTCTCTCTCTCATCGATGTTTCTAATTCTCTATCCCTCTCCCTTCCTCTCTATAAAAAAAAATCAATAAAATATATATATATTTTTAAAAAGGAAATGTGTGTTCTTCCCGGCCGGTGTGGCTCAGTGGCTGAGCGCTGGGCAAAAGTTTGCCGTTACTTACCTGAAGCTGGCCCACTCTGACGCCTGTCTTCTCGTTTTCTGAGGACATCTTCTGGTTTTGTTCTTTCAGTCTGCGGAGGTGGAGAGGACCATGTGAAACATATGCTGATGCCTGCTGGCTCCTCCAGGCCTTAACTGACTTAAGGCTGCCTTGGCCCTAAACCTCCATTAGTTTATTTATTTTATTTTAAAACCCATTAGTCTCTTCTTCAGTCCTGTTTTGGCTTCCTGAGCTAGGGATCCAACACCTCACGTTAACATGTAAATTTAGGTCATTTCTCCTTACCATTCTGACACAAAATTCTCTAACCTAGAAGCAAAGATCATGACTCCAAGGGGAGAACCACACCCCTCAATGCCATCATAGGAAAACTGCAGTCTAACGGTTCTAGAAATCTGATCTGACCTCCTAAGGGTGACTATCGCATGGCAGTTCCTCACATGCAAGGATCACACTCACTGTAGCAGCTCTGTCTCCCAACTGTCCTTCTGCTCCTCCACTTTCTGTTCCAACTTCTTGTTGATGCTCTTTAAGGTTTCTAGCTCCTCCTGTAGATTGAAATGCCGAAGGCACAAACCATTTCTAAGACAGTTTTAACGTCTCAGGCAGGCGACAAATATTTATTGAGCACATATTACATGTCAGGCATGGAATAAAATATCCAAGTAAAAGGGTTTCTCATATTCAAATATTCTTAATACGTTCTTTCCATATTAAAAAATTTATCTTCCTTAATTTCTCTTCCACTGGAGCACACATTTGCCCATTAATTCATTAAACAAATATTTAATAAGCGCCTACTGTACACGAGACACTGTCTGGCATTGCAGACACAGCAGTGGATAAAATAATGTTGCTTTTCTCCTAGAAATGCACTGTTTAGTAAATTCAGAAAGTCACATAGGTAATTAAAAAATGTTAGTAGCCACATTAAAAAAAGTAAAAAGAAACATGAAATTAATTTTACCACTAGTAAATTTAACCCAATATTATTTCAAAATGTAAACAATAAAAAGAACTTTACACTTTTTTCAGACAAAATCTTCAAAATCCAGAAAGTGTTTTAGGCTAGCAGTATATCACAATATGCCACATTTCACATGGGGCAAGTGACCGTCATATTTGTTCTAAACATTTGTTTTTCTTTCCCAAAGCTTTCTGAACTGAACCAATTCTTGTGTGTAAATAACAACTATTTGTTTTTAGCTCTAAGATGAAAAAGTTTGTTTATAGACTTCTAAAAAGTCATTTTTTCCCTGTTTAACAAATTGTAGTTAAGCCCTAGCTGGTTTGGCTCAGTGGATAAAGCATTGGCCTGAGGACTGAAGGGTCCCAGGTCCAATTCTGATCAAGGGCACATGCCCAGGCTGTGGGGCTTGATCCCCAGGAGGCAGCTGATCAATGATTCTCTCTCATCATTGATGTTTCTATCTCTCTCTACCTCTCCCTTCCTCTCTGAAATCAATAACAATATATTTTTAAAAATTGTAGTAGCCCTGGCTTGTTTGTCTCAGTGGATAGAGCATTACCCTGTGGACTGAAGGGTGCTGGGTTTGATTCCAGTCAAGGGCATGTACCTCGGTTGCAGGCTCTATCCCTGGTAGGGGGCGTGCAGGAGGCAGCCAATTATGGTTCTCTCTCATCACTGATGTTTCTCTCTCTCTCTTTCCCTCTTTTTCCTCTCTGAAGTCAATAAAAAAATATATAAAAAATTGTAGTAAAATATGCCTGGCATAAAATTTACTATCTTAACCATTCTGAGCACACAGTTCAGTGACATTAAGAATTAAGAACATTTACATTGTTGTGCAACCATCACTCTATCCACCTAAGGACTCTTCATCTTGCAGAACTGACACTCTGAACCCATTAAACACTAACTCCCCATTTCCCCCTCCCCCACCGCCTGGCAGCACCATTCTACTTCCTGTCTCTCTGACACCGACTACTCAAGGTACCTCGTATAATTGGAATCTTATGGTATCCATCTCTCTGTATCTGACCCACTTTTCCCAGCATAATGTCCTCAAGGTTCATCCATGTTGCAGTATGTATCAGAATTTCCTTTCCTTTTAAAGCTGAACAATATTCTATTGTATGTACATGCCACGACACGTCTCGCCTCACCATCTATCTGTCACTGGATACCTGGGCTGCTCTCACCCTTTGGCCATTGCAAACAATGCAGTTATGGACATGGGTACTAGTACCTCTGGGAAAAAACAGGGAGGGAAACTGAGGCAGAATTAAGTGAAGTGATGTGCTTAATTTTAGTGCCAGACCCAGAGGAGGTGCTGAGTAAATACTGGCTTTGCTATCTTTATAACCAGAAGCAAATGCATAGGAGAGTGAACCCAAGCACCAGGACCCACTGATTCCTTGGCTAGAATCTGGTAGATAGGCTGTAGGCTCCTGGCCAGATGCTGGTTCTTGACAGCCGAGTTGTGAGTTATACCTATGTCACCTTTAATAGATATCTTTTTTATTTTATTTTTTAAAAAACATTTTTAGTGATTTTAGAGAGGAAGGGAGGAGACAGAAACATCAATGATGAGAATCACTGATCAGCTGCCTCCTGCATGCCCTCTTCTGGTGATCAAGCCAACAACCTGGGTATGTGCCCTGACTGGGAATCGAACTGTGATCTCCCAGTTCATAGATCAACCGTGAACCAGTGAGCCACACTGACCGGGCTAGTTTACAGTCTTTAGAGAATACTTCCACTTCAATTTCTAGCATTATTAACTCTCATTCACTACTCGCAGATCTGAAAAGAAGTTACAAAGAGTTTAGATAACCCAAGACCTTACTCTATTACTGCTCCTCTCTCTCTCTTTTTTCAAAAAACATATTTTTATTGATTTTTTTACAGAGAGGAAGGAATAGGGACAGAGAGTTAGAAACATCGATGAGAGAGAGAGACATCGATCAGCTGCCTCCTGCACGACCCCACTGGGGATGTGCCCGAAACCAAGGTACATGCCCTTGACTGGAATCGAACCTGGGACCCTTCAGTCCGCAGACTGATGCTCTATCCACTGAGCCATACCGGTCTCGGCTATTACTGCTTCTCTCTTGATGTCCATGCTCTAACTCATCAGATCAAATTATTTCTAACTAGAGGCCTGACGCACAAAATTTGTGCAAAAGTAGCCAGCCCCAGCTGCCTCCGCCCTCACAGCCACTCCAGCTGCTGCCTTGGCCCTGCCTCAGCCCTCGCAGCCCCAGCTTCATCTGGAAGGTTGTGTGGATGGCCATTCCACTGTTGGGCTGTTCAGTTGATTTGCATTTTACACTTTTATTATTATAGACTAGAGGCCCGGTGCACAAAATTTGTGCACGGGTGGGGTGTCCTTCAGCTCAGCCTGCTCCCTCTCAAATCTGGGACTCCTTGAGGGATGTCCAAGTAGGATTGTGTTTAAACGGGCAGTCAGACATCCCTCTCACAATCCAGGACTGCTGGTTCCCAAATGCTCACCTGCCTGCCTTCCTGATTGCCCCTAACTGCTTCTGCTTGCCAGCCTGATCACTATCTAACCACGTCCCTGCCAGCCTGATTGATGCCTAACTGCTCCCCTGCCAGTCTGTTTGCCCCTAACTGCTCTACCCTGTGGGCCTGGTCACTCCTAACTGCCTTACCCTGCAGGCCCAGTCACCCCCAACTTTCCTCCTCTGCCAACCTGGTCACCTCTAACTGCCCTCACCTGCAGGCTTGATCACCCCCAACTGTCCTCCCTTGCAGGCCTGGTCCTTCCTAACTGCCCTCCCCTGCTGGCCTGATCACCCCCAACTGTCCTCCCTTGTAGGCCTGGTCCTTGCCAACTTCCCCGCCCTGCTGGCCATCTTGTGTCCACATGGGGGCAGTCATGTTATGTATTGGAGTGATGGTCAATCTGCATATTACTCTTTTATTAGACAGGATAGAGGCCTGGTGCATGGGTGGGGGCCAGCTGGTTTGCCCTGAAGGGTGTCCCGGATCATCAGGGTGGGTATTCCCTTGGGGTGTGGGTTGGCCTGGGTGAGGGGCCTGAAGGCCGGCCCTGAACCCCCCTTCCCCCGCCCCAGCCACTCAAGCAGAGGCCTTGGTATCTGGAATTTATTTATCTTCTATAATTTTGAAACTTTGTAGCCTGGAGCAGAGCCAAGCTTTCTGCTTGCACAGCCATTGATGTTGCCTTAAGTAGAAGCCTGTGGGCCAGGGTCTGCAGAAAGCTTGGCTTCCTCCATTGCCAGGGGCAAACCCAGCCTCCCTCCTGCTTTCTCTGTGGCTGTAGCCATCTTGGTTGGGCTAATTTGCATACTTGCTCTGATTGGCTGGTGGGCATGGCTTTGTGGGTGTAGCAGAGGTATGGTCAATTTGCATATTCCTCTTTTATTAGATAGGATTATAAACAGGCAATGGAAAGAAGTAGTCAGACTGCATGGGTCTGAATCCTGGCTCCATCACTGATTAGCTGTATAAGAGATTACTTAACTCCCCTAAGCCTTAGGTAACTCACCTATAAAATTGGAGTAATAATAGTACATATTCCAAAAGTTTGCCATGAAGTTTAAATAAAATGATCCACATAAAACGTTTAACACTATCCTATTCCAAGTTATTAGTATAAGGGAGTGAGATCACAAGCAAAACAGAAAATGGTCCTGGACTGGCTAAGAGGCACTATCCAGTTCCATATTCCAAAGTCACCTGTAGCCAACAGCCATACCTGCTTTTTTTGGAGCTCAGCCTGCATGTCTGCGTTCTGCTTCTGGAGGCTGACACAGCTGTCCTTCAGCTCCTGGTTTTCTTTGCGAAGCTCCTTGTTCTGTTGCTCAATCTCTTCCACCTCACCCTATGAAAGAACATTCTATAAGCTTCTATTTGACCCTTGGTAGCTCAATGGATATTCAAATCCTTGTAGCAGAAAATCCCCATAGCCTGCGATAGAGAAAGTATGAATGACTCCCACTCACTGTAGTGATACTCTGAAACCTAAATGGGAGCAGCCCCTCAATATGTAAGGAAGACAGTAACAGATGTATGTCTGTATAAATTGCAGTACTGAGCCTGCCTTTTCCAAGAAGAAAGAGAAACAAAATGAAGGCCATGTAAAGTGAGAAGAATGTAGACTCTTCTCACCAACACTTAGTATTGCTTGTCTCTCTCATGGACTTAGCTCTTTGAGGCCACAGACAGTGTTTTAACTGATTGTATACTGCATCCGAGTGCCTACCGTTGTGCTAGATGGACAGCAGGTGTCCTGTTAAGTGGATCTAATACTCGTTCATGACAGGCTTTGTGTAGAACCGAGAGATCCTAAAACAATACTTAATGTATCTCTCCTCAAAGGAGCTTATTAATTTACTGTGGTGATAAGGTGTGGAGGTGGGAAAAATTAAGGAAATAACTAATGCCAACTGAGCTACAGTAGTTTTAGAGAAAGGAGAAATCACTTGTTATGATTCTTGCTAACGTTCCTAAGTCATTCTGAAGTGGATATGAGTGAGTATTGTATAAATTCTTCTCAATAGGATCCGTTAGACAGTCATCAAAGGCTTTTTGACTCAAATCTCTCCCTATCCTAGAATTACTACTTCTACCAGAGGGAAGGGATAGAGGTGATATATTCACAGACCTGAGTGGTAACAACCAGGATGTCCTCCTCGCTTTCTGGACGGAACTGGAAAGGGATACTGGCTCCCCGGACCACACCATCCTGATCCACATAGCAGAACTGGTAATACTCATCATCCTTGGGCAGGTAATACGCTGAAAACACAGTATGATTTGTAATCCAAAATAAGGTCTATTCAAAAACTAAAAATTGGGAAGTCTCTTATTTGTTCCAAAAAGCCCAAGATCAATGAAATGAATTAGTCTCGGCTACTGTTTTCAACACCTTTTACCGACTCTTTTTCTCACCTTTGAATTGGACTTCCTGCTGTTTGGTTATGCTGTTTGGGTCAACGGGCAAAGTAACCCACATGAAGGTGTAATATTCACGGGTTGTCTTCCATCCCACCTGCAATGACAAGAGGCTTCCATTCAGCATCTGAAAGTGCTCAGGGGGAAATCCTTATATGGGCTGTGTCTTCTCAAAGTGTGCTTCGCTTTTATTTATGTTGAAGAGACAATGGAATGAGAGGACAAAATCCACTCATGATGGATCAAATTGTGTTTTTTGACCTATGACAACCATATATGGTAAAATGTCTGAATCAACTAAAAATTGGCGCGCACACACACACACACACACACAGTCCAAAATACCTGTCTTAGAAGGAAACAAAAACTGATCACTCAACATTCAGGACAAGAGTTCCAAAAACTGTATCTCCAAATCAGACACAGAACCGGGAGTGATGGGAAGAAATTCTGGGATTGTGAACCCGGATCCTGCTATCTTCTTACAACGGTTCTTGGAACTTCAGCAGAAAGCACTTTTGATCTGCCCTCTCCCTTGGTCTGTCCTTTCCTGTGTCTAGTTCAGCCTTATCTCTTACACCAACATGGTTATACTACTGCATTTAAAAAAAAAATGGATTTCCTAAAACTGGTTTGGCTCAGTGGCTAGAGTGTCGTCTTGCAGACTGAAAAGTCCTAAGTTCAATTCCGGTCAAGGTCATGTACCTTGGTTTTGGGCACAGCCCCAGTCGGGGGGGGGGAGGGGGGGGAGGTGCAGGAGGCAGCTGATCGATGTTTCTCTCTCATTGATGTTTCTAATTCTCTAGCCCTCTCCCTTCCTCTCTATAAAAATCAATGTAAATAAATAAATAAATAAAATGGATTTTTTGAATAATGTGCACGTTGGGGATGGAGGAGGAGGAGGCTTCTTAGGTTACAAGGCACCACATGGCCGAGTCCAATCTACACAGTTTTCATTTCTTTGGTGTTTTTCTTCATGCTTGCTTAACGAAGGCTTTTTGGTGCTAAAATGAGTAACAATGGGATATCATAAAAGCCTCTTCTAGGTATTGAACGCGTTAAGTCATAAGATAGAAAGATGCTATAAAATACGCCGCAGAGCCGACAGCTGGCTACGTGGAAAATATTCGCACCAGATGTGAAGAGGAGTACAAGACGGCTCAAATTGTATCGCGCAGATAAGAGGACACCAGGGAACAGAAAGGGAGCCATTGTGTCACCGAGGGGAGAACACTCAGCAAATGAGAAGCCAAATTACATTTATGGCCATACTTTGACCCTGCCTGCGCCCAGTGGGAAGAAAAAGAACGGAAAATAAATTCCATTTTTCCATATTAAGGGATCGGAGCAGGGTTGAAAAGGCCACACTGAAAGCTCATCAGAACGCGCGAGGCATGTTTTAGTGTCTCATTAATACACACGCCATCAGCGTAAGCATCTCACAGCCACCGCAGTGTGCGGGGGAGCAGGAGGCAGGACTTTTATGGAGTCTTCATTCACTTCCTGTAGCTTCTTAATGTACTGTGACCAAAATATCATCAGGAAAAGCCGAAGAATTACTGCCGCTTTGGAGCAAGAAAACAACTTTTAGCTACCTGCGATTTCTGTGCCTGGCTCCTCCACCTGGGTCGTCCTGGTCCCAGCCTGCCTCTCGTGGTAGTTCCCCTCTGAAACCTTGGAGGCATTTACATGCTCAGGTAAAGGAGAGTATGGCGCTCAGGACTAGACCCTGAAGGAAGGAAAGCTGACTCCCCCTCATTTTAAGCTCCATCATTGGCGGTAGCTTTTGCTATGTTGAGAAGAAAAAGCATACTGCATATTCAAAAGCATTTCAGGAATGCCTACTTGGTCCCAGGAAGTACTTGGTGAAGTGGACTTGAGGGATATGATTAAGAACACACTAAAAAGCCTGGCCAGTGTGGCTCAGTGGTCAAGAGTCGACCTTGAACCAGGAGGTCACGGTTCGATCCCCAGTCAGGGCACATGCCTGGGTTGCAGGCTCGATCCCCAGTGTGGGGTGTGCAGGAGACAGCCGATCAATGATTCTTTCTCATTATTGATGTTTCTATTTCTTTCTCCCTCTCCCTTCTTCTCTGAAATCAATAAAAATATATTTTTAGAAACACACGGAAAGAACACTGAGAGAGCTTTAGAAGTGAGACACAAAGGCCAAAAGTTTAGAGTTGACTTTTAATTCTCTAATTTACCATTTGTTGTTCAAAGGAAGAAAGGAGAAGGAGCGGAGGTTTGGATGTCAAACAAATTTTCTTTACCCCTTATTCATTGAGAGATCTTGGAAAAGTATTATCTGTACACAGAGATAATAGGACTTATCTCAGGGGCTGCTGTGCTGTGAGGATTAAATTAGAAAACACACACACACACACACACACACACACACACACAACTCCTCCAAGGCCTAGCACATTGTGTATGCTCAAAAAGTTTGCATTCTTATTTTTTTATATATCTTATTGATTTTTTTAGAGAGGAAGGGAGAGGAACAGAGAGCTATAAACATCAATGAGAGAGAGACATTGATCAGCTGCCTCCTGCACGCCCCACACTGGAGATGTGCCCGAAACCAAGGTACATGCCCCTGACCAGAATCGAACCCGGGACCCTTCAGTCCACAGGCTGACACTCTATCCACTGAGCCAAACCAGGCAGGGCCACACTAGCCACGTTTTAAATGCTCAATAGCCACATGTGGCTAGAGACTTCTGGACTGGCCAACGAAGGCATAGCTCCCTTGTACTAAGTTCTACCTTACGGTGGGGAGAGTAAGACAACTATTACCTTCTTTACACACTAGGAAACACTCCGGTGTGTCGGTTTTCTGTGTTAGGACATCTTTGAGGCTAATGTTTCAGCCTCCTGCGGTCTCCGAGCTATCATGCTACCTGCCAGTGTCCCTCTGGCTGGCTGGCCCTGCCTCGAGACACCAGCTGCCCCGGCTCCAGCAATGAGCTTGGGATTTCAAACAATTCGGGAAAAGTAAGGTAGCGGGCGATGTAAATAAGCACCAGCGCCTTCACAGGGCGCTCAAGAATGATGTCTGAGTTCCGGACGAACGGCACTGCCAAACACGCACATGTCATCCTGCGGTGTCAAAACAAAGGTCACAGACATCGGAACTCAGCAGTGTAAATTACTTAAACGCGACCTTTCCTTCCCGTCTCTGGAAATAGGAAGAGTTGTCATTATGATATGTGTGTGTGACAGATAAAGACACAGACGAGGGGAGAAGCCGAGACGGAGAGCAAGTTGACGCTAATAAAGAAGTAGCATTTCTGCACTTGAACCGACAGGGTGATTAGACATTAGAGAGGCCACTGAGGGAGCTCGTAAACCTTCTGCCGGGGGAACCTTCACAAAGAAGAAAGACACACTTACTCAGGAGCGAGCTTAGACGTAGGGGGCCAAACCAGGCCACTTCTCAACATCCTTCTCAGATTTGTAACACTCGCACGAAAACACATGAAACACTCCACTAAGTAAGAAAAGAGCTTAAGGTCACAGAAATGATGGCAGGGGACAATCATCCCTGTCAAGTCACAGATGAACATCTCAAAATAGGATCATTTGTAAAAATTGACACTGGGTCTTTGAGAGCACCATACAACTCGGGGTTGTATGATGTGCCACCTTATTTTCTCTTGGGTCCCCAGGCACATGTTGGTGTGTGAAGCAGGGAGTGCTGGAGAGTTACCATTGGCCAGATACAACATGCAAAATGCTTGTAACGCATAGTCATGAAGATTCACCTCTGGTCCCCAGTCGCTTGGTCCGGAAGTAACTACTTACCCTAAAGATGCCAATCCAATCCTTTCGACGGGGGGTGAACTGCTGGGTGAGGGTGTAATAGCAGGTGACATCCCCTCCAGGAACGTAGAACTTCTCCACGCTGTTAAAGATGACCTGAGAGAAGTGACAGTGGTCCAGCAGGACAGCGGAGGTGGGCGGGTCTTCTGTCTCCTCCATGGCGGGGTTCTGTTATGAGATACGGGGGAGAGCACAGCTCAGAGGGAGTTGTCTGAAATGGTGGCGATCTCTGGGCTCCCGTCCAGGGAACATTCTGTCAGAGGCAAGTCAGGAAAAGCAAAGAGCAGCCTGACCGGTCCTGAAAGCGTACGAGCTGCTTTTGGTTTCACTTTGAGGCATTTTGCATTCGTAACTTCCTTTGCTGGAGGAATTTCCCGAGAATATTTTTACCTCTTCGCCACCATGCTCACATACCTTTGTTCTTTGCTCATAGCTTGTTTGTTCACCTTCTTCTAATGCCTCAGATAAGGGAGGCAGCCCAGAGGAAAGTAGCTGGAGCTGGGAATTGTAAGATACAGATTCTAGATTTTTCATCCCAATAAGCTGTGACTTTTGGAATACCAACTTCTCTATTTCAACTTCTCCACTCAATTCCATTTACTACCCTATGAGCATCACACCCTTCCATGTATTAAGGCGCTCTTCTAGGAATGGGGGATGGGTACTGGGAGGATGACAGGGATGAGAGAAGGAGACTATTTGACACGTGATGGGGACAGGCAGGGGTTCTGAGGTCAGAATGGTAGAATTCAAATTCCAGCTTCACCACCAATTACTGTATTTTTCCCCGAGTATAAGACAACAGGTTGTATAAGACAACCCCACACTTTCCCAGTTAGAATATAGAGTTTGGGATATACTAGCCCTATAAGATGACAGCCGGTGTATAAGACGACCCCCGACTTTTGAGAAGATTTTCCTGGGTTAAAAAAATCGTATTACACACCGGAAAATACGGTATATGCGTGACCTTGAACCATTTACTTAATCGCTGAGCTCTATGCCTGTTTCCTTAATCTGTAAAATGGGGTAATCACATCTACTTCGTTTGTTTTTTCGTAGCATGAACTGAAATAATGTAGTGTCCAGTCCCTAAGTCAGTACTTGCCAGAGAATAGGTACTTCACACAAAGTAGACATGCTGAATGACAGAATAAAGTACTTAGCACAGACTCTGTATAAAAGAATGGTTTAACAGATGTTAGTGAATTACTGCTGTTGTGGGTTTTTTTCCGCTTCTGACACAGAGTTTGCCCTCACCATGGCCCCAACCCAATATGGAAGTTAGATGATTAAACAAGTGACAGCCAAAGGGATGGTAGAAGTGCAACATCTCCTAAATTCAAAAGGAGAAGACATGCGACTGGTCAGGAAAATGAAGGAAAGTTCCGGGGAGTGAGTAGAATCCCAGAGAAGGCCCTCAAGAAAGATTAGGATTTTGCCTAATGGCTTTGAGGTGAGGAAATGCCAGGAGAGAAGCAGCATGCAAGAGAGCAAAGGAACAGAAAAATGCAGCCCATATTTGGAGGGCGGCAAGCGAGTTTGGATTCCTATCTGTAAAACGGAGATAATGAACTTTCTAGGTCACAGTACAGATCCAATGTGACCAAGGATGGGAAACAATTTGGGTAAAAGGTAAAAGCAGCACATAAAAGAAACACACTGTCTTTGAACTGCCGAGACTTGATATTTCCTAGCCCTTAAAAGCGACATGTGCCTCCCTGGTCTCACATGTAGTGAATCCATGATTCTAAATGCCTCCCTGGTCTCACATGTAGTGAATCCATGATTCTCAACCCAGAATTTTATGGGGAAATGAAAACAATATTGCATTTCTACACAGCAGATGAAGAAAGAGCTGTACATGTGTAAACATTGTATGATACCTTACAAGCTCAGCTGTTGGAGCACGTTGGAAGACCATATACTAGTCCACGCATATACACACAATTTAAAATAAATAAGTACGATAACAAAACAAAAAAAAAGAGAGAGTTCTTCTAGCCCCGCCCCACTTTACTTGTCCTGGTTTTATTTTGAACTCTAAGCAACCAGGACAGTGTTCTCATAGAAAAGCCAAGGCGACTTTGAGGCACTGAACTACCAACTCTTGGGATCGAGTTTAATTAAAAAAATAAATAAAAGCATTGGCTTTCGGGTTTGGGACACAGTTTAACCACATCCTCAATCTCAAACCTCAGCCCAGTTTTTCTAAGGAAACGAGAGATCATGTTGCAGTCCAGGTCAGGACTCGTTCCTGGTGGTAAGCTGCTGCCTGCGTGAGCTCTCCGATGCGGGAGGGCGGGACGTTTGCTCAGCCTTCAGACCCTCCTCTTCCCCGGTGGCCTCCAGTCCTCCTGAGGCCAGCACATCCCCGTCCTGTAAAATGACTTAATTCTGTCTTTTGACGATGGATCTGAACAGTCAGGTAAGAGGGACTTCGGGATCTCAATGAACCCCAGTGCCACACTCCCTGTTCTTTTTCTTCCTAACACCATCACCGCTGCATACACGACGCAATGCCTCACTTGCAGTGACTGCTAGCTGAGTATTCATTGTATAAATGAATGAGACACATGCATGTAATTCACCAAAAAATAAAAAGTGGTGAATGGTGGGGAGACTAATTTTTTGCAAGTCCTGCTCTTACTTTGTTGGATACTCGTGGAGGAGCTGCTGTTTCCAGTTTTCTCTTTTCTAAAATGGGGTAAGGAGATGGTAATCTCCAAGTGCTTCATCAATTCTTGGAATGGCTGGTTCAGCTGGTAGGGCTGGTTCAAGTGGCATGGTGCCAAAAAAACAGAAGGCACAGATTTGATTTCCTGAAGGTCTCATAAAATTTACACTCCATTACCCGCCTTCCACACATTCAAACGCGCGCAAACGGCTCTGCAAATGGATGCTACCGCGAAAGACAGACCAGCTAATGGTGTGGGGGCTGGGTACAGGCTCTTTCCCTACTAAAAAAACAACCTACACATCAGCTCATCAACAGAAGATCACTGATGAAAGGTCAGCTTCTATGTTCAAAACCACATGGAGGAGCTCATGGCAAAGCTTGAGTGCAGCCCAGCCGCTGTGGCTCAGTGGCTGAGGGTTGACCTATGAATCAGGAGGTCACAGTTCAATTCCGGGTCAGGGCATGATCCACAGGAGGGGGCATGCAGGAGGCAGCCGATCAATGATTCTCTCTCATCATTGATTTTCTCTCTCTCTCCTTCTCTCTTTCTCTCTGAAATCAATAAAAATATATATATTTTTAAAAAGCTTGAGTGCATAGCCAATGGATACTTTTTCATCTTTCATCTGAAAATCTAATAATCTATCTGGTTTTTTGGGACTCAGTCATTCTTAAAATAAAAACTATCCTCTGCCAGGCCTGTGCAAGGGACTGAGGAGGCAGGTAGAGCAGAAGACGGCAGTGGTTTCCTCGTCTGCCTCTTACCAAAGCTGAGGATGGAAAGGGCCGAGGGCAAGCGTAGAGCGTGACCCTGCCAATCTAAGCTGGGCCAATGACGACAACTCATTCGACTTTTTCTGGAAGGAAGATATCAACTGATTTTTAAGGTCAGAGATCCCAACAGCCTTTCCTCCCTCCCAGTGATAAAACTGCCTGGGGAAAAGCAAACCCACATTAATTTAATTTCTTTTCAAAATATATTTTTATTAATTTCAGAGAGGAAGGGAGAGGGAGCAAGATAAAAACATCAATGATGAGAGAGAATCATCAATCGGCTGTCTCCTACACAACCCACACTGGGGATCAAGCCCCCAACCCAGGCATGTGCCCCTGGCCTGAATCGAACCCAGGACCCCTCAGTCCACAGGCCGATGCTCTATCCACTGATTCGAACCAGCTAGGGCTAATTTAATTTCTGCATCCTTCTGCTTACTTAACTTTCTAAGTGATTAGCAACTAGGAAGTGGAAGAGCTAATTTGAGTCTCACTCCTGGCCCAGGAAGAGATGCTTTCACAGAAAGATCCTCAGAGAACACTGACAATAGATGCACTGGATTTGTAGATGGCATGAGACAGGAAGCAAAAACAGAGACACAGTCACTGGTCCTCAAATTATTAAGCCACTTACTGTAAGTCACATTTTCCAAGTTCATTTTAGTTCCTTACCTAGTCTTTCAGAGTGCCTTAGAAAAATGTTATGCCCCCAGGAGGCTTTCCATGGTCCTCATTAACTGACTGGAGCCGAAACCGGTTTGGCTCAGTGGATAGAGCGTTGGCCTGCGGACTGAAAGATCCCAGGTTTGATTCCGGTCAAGGGCATGTACCTTGGTTGTGGGCACATCCCCAGCTGCAGGAGGCGGCTGATCAATGTCTCTCTCATCAATGTTTCTAGCTCTCTATCCCTTTCCCTTCCTCTCTGTAAAAAATCAATAAAATATATTTAAAACAACAACTGACTGGATTGGCTGTCCAGCTCCTTCTCAGCAGCCCTGCTCCCACATCCCCTACCACCAGGGCCGGCAGTACTAGGCAAGAACACAAAATATGTTCTTAGATTGGATATAAGATGCAGGCAGCCATAGGAAACTGGGAAAAGCTCGAGGCTGTGTACTAAATCTCCACTTAACTCTACTGAGATGTTACACTTTTTCCTTCAAAGGGGTGACCATGCTAACTCCTGAGGTGACCAGGATAGTGTCTGGAGTGGAGTGAAAATAGGACTCAGCTAGGTGCCAGGGCACTTGGGTTTCTGTCTTAGTTCTGCCACTAACAAGCTCTGAGATCCTGGCCAAGTCACACCACCTCCTTTGAGGTCTCAGTTTCCTCATCAATAAAATGCACAGATCAGCCAAAACCGGTTTGGCTCAGTGGATAGAGCGCTGGCCTGCAAACTGAAGGGTCCTGGGTTCGATTCCCCGGTCAAGGGCATGTACCTCGGTTGTGGGCACATCCCCAGGAGGGGACGTGCAGGAGGCAGCTGATCGATGTCTCTAACTCTCTATCCCTCTCCCTTCCTCTCTGTAAAAGATCAATAAAATATATTTAAAAAATAAAATAAAATAAAATGCACAGATCAGGCTAGAATAGTTCCAAGAAACGTTGCAGCTCTAATGATGATCCTAAGTGAAAGAGAAAGGAATTTAAAGAGGACACTTTAACTGTCTTTTCATCTAGGAAAATAAGGAAGCATGGCATTATGTCCATAAGCACTGTCAATTTTTTTTAAAGAGCCCTAGATGCACTAGCTGACTTGAAAATTAATACAACTTACTGTACTGAAAGATAATACAACTTTCAGTGCCACGGAACTCTTCCTGACCGCCTTTCTCGGGGTCCTTTCCACTCCACAGCTGTCATATCCGCTAAAGGATAGAGTTTCAGGTAGAGGCCTTCTGCAAAGTCACCCGGGAATTCTTGAAGCGTGTGCTCTGCACTATCTACAAAGACCTGCGGCTTCAAACTTTTTTTTTTTTTGCAATAGTGGAGGTAAGTTATAAGATACAGCAGCCCTCGAATAACCAACAGCATCGTTTAGTCCTCATGTCGGTAAGATGCTGTAGGAACTGAACTCCTGTTTCTATCAATCAGCCTCTGGCAAAACTGGCTTGTTTATACAATATTTGTCTTAAAGTTGCAGAACCTAGGACCACGCCACGTGAGGATTTACTGTAGAGCATCAGTGTTATTGCCATCAGCTCCGCCGCCACTTGTTGACTTGCATCAGGAGCAAGAATCCAAGTGATTAAAAAAAAATAATAATAAAGTTAACAGGGTTGAATGACAGCGTTTGAGTGGAGACAGCCCCCAAGCTAAAGCGGCCTGGTGGTGGCCGTGGGAGGGGCTGCGGGAGGAGATGGACAGCAAAGAAGCAGGTCACCCCACTCCCGCTCCTCCTTCTCGGATGCCTCCAACACCTCCTCCAGTTACAGACAGAGGCCTCACCTGCAGGCCAGGGGTTTCGGGGACCAAGCCCAGCCAGAGGGCAAAGGAGGCCCCAAGAGAGAGAGGAGGGTGACTGCGCAGGGCCCCGCCTGCGCCTCCGCGCACACGACCCAGACGCCAAGGACTAGGGTTAAGGAGGAATCACTAGGACTTCCGCCCGCGGGAGTGTGTGTGTGTGTGTGGGGGGGTGATGCTGTGACGTCAGGACCCTCAGTCCCGTCCGCGGGACCCCCTGCTGCCCACGGAGTCTCCCGCCCGGCCGCCAGCAGCGACGCCCTGCCTGGCCCGGGAGAAAAGGGGTCCCCCTGCCCGTCGTCGAGGCCGCGCACAGCGCGCCGGGGGCCCCATGAAGCCACTCCCACTTGCTGTCTTCTCCCTAGAAAGATGGAAGGAGGGGGAGAAACCGAAACCAGGAGCACCTTCGCCGCTCGCGGTGCTTTCTCAGGGCGGCAAGTCTGGTTTTTAGGGAACCCGAGGGCCCAACTGCCCCCAATCGCCCTCCTTCCCTCCAGGGACTCACCGCGGGTAGCAGCCGGCGACGACGCAACAGGACGGGGTAAGGGAGAGGGGCGGAGCCAAAAACCCCAAGGGAGCGCGGATCCCGCCCGACCCCGCCCACAAGTCACATTGATCACGAGCCCCGCCCCCCGCGCGGTGCTTGCTGGGACTTGTAGTGTTCGGGTGACTGGGCTCCAGGGAGGATCCTTAGGGATCTCATCTTAAGGAGCTTATTTCTTTCTCTAAAACAAGCTGTTGACTTACCTTAAAAATTTTCCAAACTTATTTCAGTTTTGAATGAGAAAGCTCCGTATCTTTGAATAGCCACTAAGAGGTCATCTTCATTTTTCTCCTGCCTCCACATAGCACTTCACTAAGAGTCTTATAGATGAGACCCTCTTTTTTTAAAAAATATATATATTTTACTGATTTTTTACAAAGAGGAAAGGAGAGAGACAGAGAGCTAGAAACATCGATGAGAGAGAAATATCGATCAGCCTCCTCCTGCACACCCTCCACTGGGGATGCACCTGCAACCAAGGCACATGCCCTTGACTGGAATCGAACCCGGGACCCTTCAGTCCACAGGCCGACACTCTATCCACTGAGCCAAACCGGTTTCGGCCTCTTTGATATTTAATCATGCTCTTCATCTACCCCTAAAGAAGACCCAATAAGCTGCCAGGTGCCCCAGAGTTTGTGTTTCATCATTAAACCCTCCTCCCCCTTTTTAAAAATCTATATCCACAGACGTGCTTAGAGAGAGGAGTGAGAACCAGAGAGAGAAACATCCATCGGTTGCCTTCTGTACGTGACTGGAGATCAGACCAAAACCCAGTTATGTACCCTGACTGGGAATGGAACTGGCAACCCTTTGGTGTTCAGAATGACACTCAACCAACCGAGCCACTCTGGCCAGGCATCATTTCCTTTCTATAAAGAAATGATCCTTTAGCATTAACTCTGTGGAGGTAGTACTTTTCCCAACTGCTAAGAATGAACTCAACAAGAATCCTGCTAAGTCACTTCAGAGAGAATTCCCTTTAATATCTGAGCAATCCCTGGCTTACCTTCAGCAAGAATCCTTCTTACCCTCCGTGTCTCTTACTTTTCATAATTTTCTTCCTTTCTTTTCTTTTAATTAAACAAAGGTATTGATTAATTTTAGAGAGACAGGGAGAGAGAGGAACATCCATTTGTTTTCCACTTATTTACACATTCATTGGTGTATTGGGACTATGGGGAGGTTACTCCAACTGAGCTCCTTGGCCAGGGCTCCTTTCAGTAGTTTTCTTTTAATCAATAATTTTATTGATTTTTTTTACAGAGAGGAAGAAAGAGGGATAGAGAGTTAGAAACATCTATCAGCTGCCTCTTGCACACCTCCCACTGGGGATGTGCCTGCACAACCAAGGTATATGCTCTTGATCGGAATCGAACTTGGGACCCTTCAGTCCGAAGGTCCAATGCTCTGTCCACTGAGCCAAACCGGTGAGGGCTCCTTTCAGTAATTTTTCACCCACTTGTCCTTATTGTATGTACTAGTAGAGCTGAGCACAATCTCTCTTCCCTATTGTAATGTCCCTATTTGCAATAGTCCTGGGTAAAGTCTTCCTTACCATTGTAAGAAGGGTCAGAATAGTTATTTCTTCAACACTGCGCATGCTGTCTCAGAGAGGTTAAAAACAGAGTGCCCCTCCTCCAAGGAGTGGCATCCAAGTTATGCCCCTGAGGCCACTGGAGGTTTCAGTCAGGAGACTGAGCATTCCTGATTCTGCCTTCTCACAAGACAGGCGACATTCAACTGAGGAGAATGGATGTGAGGAGGGAGTAAACCAGGGAGCGAGGCTTCTGTTGAAAGTTCAAATCACCTTCTGAGTTACTAAAATCATAGTAACCATTTAAACTCTGTCCCCAAGGGGAAAGGGCTGTCAGTATTCTGGATATGTTTCCTTTAATTTTACTGACTAGCTTTTTAAAAACCACTGAGAACTGACAGCTCCTACACCCACATCAGCTTACTGTCTACATTAACATGACAACTATTTAATAACACTCTTGCCTGGAACATAAAAGTGCAGGTACAGCTCAGCCTCGGTAGCTCAGTGGTTGAGCATGGACCTATGAACCAGGAGGTCATGGTTCAATTCCTAGTCAGGGCACATGCCCCGGGTTGTGGGCTCAAATCCCCAGTGTGGGGCGTGCAGGAAGCAGCTGAGCCATGATTCTCTCTCATCATTGATGTTTCTTTCCCTCTCTCCCTCTTGCTTCCTCTCTGACATCAAAGTCTCAAGCAACACCACGACTTTGTCCTGCCACCTCTGAGTCACTACTACAGCTCTGCCAAGGTGGTGTTCTTCCTTACCACGGTAGGAAGAAACTCAGTTCTGTCTCACCAACAGATTGTTTGACTGATATTCTGGGGAACTATTTGACAGCACAGAATAAAAAAAGATGAACTAGGCTGTTATTTCCAATAGAAATGTCAAGGGGAGGCCGCAAGTACAACCCTTTTATAACTGGACATGACGGACTGGGACTTGATATTCAGACCTAGAAAGAACATTTTCTACCCCTGTCTTCAACCGCTAGGAGTGGAGGCAAACAAAAACTGGAGGAGGTGGTGGTTACTCTGTGCCTGACACAATGGATTATCTAATTTAATCTTCGTGAGGGAAGCACTTTTATTATCCCCATTTGACAGATGAGAACATTGAGGCTTAGAAACCTAAAGGTACTTGTCCAAGCTCATACAACTAGTAAGTGCCATCAGAGGGCTGTGAATCCAGTATGCAGACTAAAGTGACTGCACTCCTAACCACTGTTCTCACTCTACGTTTCATGAGAGTTCAGTAATCCAAAAGGAAAGACAAACATGTGACTGAGTTTGATGTCACATAATATTGGCTTTAGGAGAAGAACTTACACAGTGCTAAGATAGCACAGAACTAATTTTTCCTAGGGGCAGGAAAGAGCCTGGCCGGGTGGCTCTGTTGGTTGGAGCATCATTCTGTGCATCAAAAGGTTGTGAGTTCAATTACTGGTCAGGGCACATACCCAGGTTTGGGATTTAGTCCCCAGTTGGGAAGCAACTGATCAATGTTTCTCTCTTACATCAATGTTTCTCTCTATCTCCCTCCCCTCTTTTTTTCCTTTCCTCCCTCTATAAAAAACAATAAGCAGATCCTCAGGTGAGGATTTTTTTTTTTTTAAGGAAGCTTTCCTAAAAGAGGTGTTAAAGAAAAAATTATTCTGAAGCCTGTTAAAATGGAAAGAAAAACTTTATTCAAAATTATAATTATAATAGGGGAGAGAGATTGTGCTCAACTCCAAACCCAATTAGGCAAGTTGAGATTTACAACCATCAAGCCAAGTGAAGAGGTCAATGGATTAAAAAAAAAAAAAGAATGATTGTGAGAGTAGGGAGGTTCTGGCTAAAGTGACTTAATAGGATTCTTTTTTTTTTTTAATTGATTTCTTACAGAGAGGAAGAGAGAGGGATAGAGAGTTGGAAACATCAATGAGAGAGAGACATCAATCAGCCACCTCCTGCACTCCCCCTACTGGGGACGTGCCCGCAGCCAGGATACATGCCCCTGACCCGAATAGAACCCCGGGACCTTCCAGTCCGCAGGCTGACGCTCTATCCAATGAGCCAAACCGGTTTTGGTGACTTAATAGTATTCTTGCTGAAGGCAGGCTAGGGCTTGGTCAGATATCAAGGGAGGAGGATTCTTTCTAAACTACTTAGAGTTTTTAATAAAATTTGACTTGGCAAAGACACAGAAATCCAAGGTGAGGCCTAGATAAGAAAAGGGTCAGATGGCCAAAACCGGTTTGGCTCGGTGGATAGAGAGTAGGCCTTCGGATTGAAGGGTCCCAGGTTCCATTCCGGTCAAGGGCATGTATTTCAGTTGCGGACACATCCCCAGTGGGGGGCGTGCAGGAGGCGGCTGATCGATGTCTCTCTCTCATCGATGTTTCTAACTCTGTATCCCTCTCCCTTCCTCACTGTAAAAAAAAAAATCAATAAAATATATTTAAAAAAGAAAGAAAGAAAGAAAGAAAGGGTCAGATGGTGATTCAGAGGAGCCTAATGAAGTTTGGTCAAGGAGAGTCATGGTCGAAGGTGACATCTGATTAATCTGAATAACAAGCTGGACCCGCAGAAACAAGGCTGGAGAGCACTGCGGGAGGGAGGAGTCTGCTCGTCTCTAGCTGGGCTGCCAGCGGGGTTCTCTGCGAGGATGGACGTGTCCAATGCCCGCGCTGGCTGATCCGGTAACGGTGGACACAGGCAGAAATGTGCTGCTGCACTGGGAAGGGGTTATTTCTATCATTTAAATTTAAATAGCCCTGTGCCACCGCTGTCCTGCCTGGGGCAGATCTGTGGCCTCCAGGTGCCTGGGCTGTGGCCTCGGGGAAGGAGGGGCAGGAGGCGGCCGGAGAGCAGGCTCCAGCAGCAGCTGCTGCTTTCACCTTTGCCCTGAGCTCCCGCGAGCCCAGCCCTGCCCAGCCCTGCCCAGCAGTAATGACTGGCCTTTGGACGCTCAGCGGCATGAGAAAGAAGGCGAGAGAAATGTTATCCCTGACATCACTGTCTCTGTCTCCACCCAGACTCAGCAATGTTTTTTTTTTTTCCAAAGGCCGGGCAGTTTCTAGGTCCACGCTGGAGAAAGAGGTTCATAGGTCGATGGTCAACTGCCCAGCCACATTGGCTTCCTTGGGATGGGCACAGCAGGCAAAAGCTTCCATGGGGGCCCTCACTTCAGGGGAGCAGAAGCCAGACTGGCTTTTTTTTTTTTTTAATATATTTTATTGATTTTTTACAGAGAGGAATGGAGAGGGATAGAATTAGAAACATTGATCAGCTGCATCCTGCACACTCCCCACTGGGGATGTGCCCGCAACCAAGGTACATGCCTTTGATCAGAATCGAACCTGGGACCCTTCAGTCCACAGGCCAATACTCTATCCACTGAGCCAAACCGGTCAGTGCGGCTTTTTTTTTTTTTTTAATAAATCTTTATTGTTCAGTTTATTATAGATGTTCCTCTTTTTTCCCCCCTATAGCTCCCCTCCACCTGGTCCCCCCCCCCCCTTGCCCTCACCCCCTGCCACTGTCCTCATCCATAGGTGTAAGCTTTTTCCGGACTGGCTTTTTTTCATGAGTGGCTCGAAGAGTCCCAAACTGAGAAACAAGAGTCTGTGTGTCAACTGCAAACAACCTTCTGAGGACTGTGTTGTCTTACGACGTATTTATTGAGTCAGGTGGGTTTCCTAAGGAACAAAAAGACAGTGAAAACAAGAGTTTCACACTTACACCCCCCCCC
>PVJN01035027.1:0-22363 GCA_004026805.1 Lasiurus borealis | reverse complement strand
AAAGAAATAGACTTACAAGTCCAGGAAGCACATAGAACCCCATATAAAAGGAATCCAAAGAGGACTACACCAAGACACATCATAATTAAAATACCAAGAGCAAAAGACAAAGAGAGAATATTAAAAGCAGCAAGAGAAAAACAGTTCATTACCTACAAGGGAGCACCCATACGACTGTCAGCTGATTTCTCAACAGAAATGATGCAGGCCAGACGGGAGTGGCAAGAAATATTCAACGTGATGAATAGCAAGAACCTACAACCGAGAATACTCTTTCCAGCAAAGCTATCATTCAGAATTGAAGGGCAGATAAAGAGCTTCACAGATAAGAAAAAGCTAAAGGAGTTCATCAACTCCAAACCAGTATTATATGAAATGCTGAAAGGTACTCTTTAAGAAGAGAAAGAAGAAAAAGGTAAAAGCCAAAAAACTATGAACAACAAATACATATCTATAAACAAGTGAATCTAAAAATTAAATGAATTAAAAATTTGATCAACAGAATAAACTGATGGATAGAATCAGGGGTACAGAAAGGGAGTGGACTGATAATTTTCAGGGGGGAAGGGGTGAAGGGTGTACAGGGAGAGACTGGACAAAAATCATACTCCTCTGGATGAGATCAATGGTAGGGAGATAATAGTAGAGGGAGGGATGGGAGCTAGGTGGAGGGGTGCTATGGAGGGGAAAAAAGAGAAACAAATGTAATAATCTGAATAATAAAGATTTAATAAAAAAATAAAAAAATAAACTCTCAATATCTCTGATATTCTATCTAATAAAAGAGTAAGATGCAAATTTAACCACCACTCTGCTACACCCACAAGCCATGTCTACCAACCAATCAAGAGCAAGTATGCATATTAATCCAACCAAGATGGCTGCAGCCACAGAGAGAGCAGGAAGCTTCAGTTTCCTGAACAATGGAGGAAGCCAAACTTTCGGCACACCCTGGCTGGCCTCGGCCTCCACTCAAGGCTACAAAGGTTCAATTATAGAAGATAAATAAATTCCAACAAAAATGGATGGGGCCACAGAGCAAGTAGGAGGCTTAGTTCTTCTCAAGGCTACAAAGTTTCAATTGTAGAAAATAAATAAATCCTATATACCAGGGCCTTTGCTGTAGTCGCCATGGGACAAGGCTGGCCTGCAAACCACCACAGGCCCCTCGCCCAGGCCATCCCATGACCCAGGGGAACCCCCACCCTGATCCAGGACACCCTTCAGGGCAAACCATCTGGCCCCCACGCATGCACCAGGCCTTTATTCTATCGAATAAAAGAGTAATTTGTAAATTGACCATCACTTCAACACACAAGATGGCTGCCCCCATGTGAATACAAGATGGCTACCACAAGATGGCCAGCAGGGGAAGGCAGTTGGGAGGGACCAGGCCTGCAAAAGAGGGAAGTTGTGGGCGATCCAGCCAGCAGGGGAGGGCAGTTAGGGGTGACCAGGTATGCAGCAGAGGGAAGTTAGGGGAAAACAGGCTGGCAGGGGAGAAGTTAGGCATCAATCAGGCTGGCAGGCAGAAGCAGTTAGGGGCAATCAAGAAGGCAGGCAGGCAAGCAGTTGGGAGCCAGCAGTCCTGGATTGTTACAGGGATGTCCAACTGAGAAGGATGTCCCAGTAGGATCAGACCTAAATAGGCAATAGGACATCTCTTGAGGTGTCCCAGATTGGAGAGGGTGCAGGCTGTGCTGAGGGACACACACCCCCATGCACGATTTTTGTGCACTGGGCCTCTAGTATATTATATTAGTATAATCCTAAACTCTAGAAATTTGGAGGGCAGAAAGACTGTATCATCCAGTGCAAATAATACTTATGACCACTTAAAGTTTCTAGAAATACTAAAAACAACCCAACAACCACTTACTGAATGTTCAATCTATGTCTGGTACTGAACTAACCACTGTGCAAGTATTCTCACTGAATACTCACAATAATATAGAAGGCAGTTATTATGATTGTCCCAATATTAATAGGAGCAATTACATTTCAAGGACTTAAGTGATAAGCCCATCTTCTTGGTAAAGAACTCACTGCTCATGTAAGTGGAAACGAAGCAAAAGATATACATAGTGCATAAAAACCACTCAGTAAGTGCAGCTTTTCTGTCTTCATATTATTGTTCCAGAGATAACAATGGTGCTAGTGATGACCAAGTCATTGTCTTCCTTCCCTATTCTCTTACTTGTTCCATGAGACAAATATTTGTTAGATATTTGGGCATAGGGCAGTTGTGAAATGGAGCTAAATTTACTGGCTTTTCCACATCTTTAAAATCATCAAACCCTATTTCTTTGAGGTTGTACTACTAGCCAGGAGTTTGGCCCCAGGACACTACCATTTGATAACCGCAACAATGAATGGACACATCTCACACCCAAGCACAACAATCTAAGGGCTATGGTACTTGTTCTCCCCTAAGAACCAGTGCAAAGGATGTAGGTGGCCAACACCTACAAGCCATAGGATGTCGCCCGTATGTGGAATCTAGAGAGCAAAACAAATGAACAAAGAAAATAGAAATAGACTCATAGACTCTGAGAACAGACTGATGGTTACCTGAGAGGAGGGAGTGAAAAAGTGAAGGGATTAAGAAGTACAAATTGTAGTTGCAAAATAGTCATGGGGATATAAAGTATAGCACAGGGAATAGTCAATAATATTATAATAACTATGTATGATGCCAGGTGGGTACAGGAAATATTGAGAGAACCATTTTATAAAGTATATGATTATCTAATCATTATGCTGCACACCTAAAACTAATACAAAATAATATTGAATGTAAACTATAATTGAAAAATAAAATTATAAAAAAGTTTATTTGATATTCTAGTGTCAGGGGAAGAACTGTATTCTAGGAATCAGAAATCTATAAACCTCAGTCTTGTCTCAAACCACCCATGTGATCATGGACAAGTTGATTAACTTCACCGGATCTCAAGTCTCCTCCTGGAGGAAATGAAAAGAAATAAAACTTGTTCTCCAAATTTGTTGTGCATAGTAGATAAAAGCTGTGAAAATACTTTATAAAAATATAAAACCCTCATCTCAAGTATAAGACAACATGACTACTTTACATTATGTAAATTCCTTCATGCTTATAATTTGCCACTAACAACGTATCAACCTGGTCAGCCAAGTTGGTTTACTGACAAGCTAATTTAAAAGGCAAGAGGAAAGAGGACTATTTAAAACTGGTGATTACCAAAAACATCCATGGACTCTTTGCTCAGTTGTTAAAAGTAATGTTTTCCGATGACCTTACATCCCGATAAGCCTGGCAAATCCCCAGATCAGTGAATGTTGATATGAAATAGCCTGAGAAACCTTTCCGTGTTGAGCAAAAGGAGTATCACCAAACTACTTTGGTACTAAGCAGGTCAGAGAAACTTTCAGTAGCTCAACAAAGGAGCTCAATGCATTTCGCTGAAGATGCCTTTGGGTTCTTATTCAGATGGCATGCTTTCACCCTTGCAGGTCCACATTATAGAGTAGAATTTGGGGGGATTGAGAAAACAGTGGAAGAGAATAGTGCGAAGGACATTTTTATGCAGGAAGAGGAAAAAATTCCATCTGGAGTTAAATTTGGAGAGATGAATAAAAGTATTTACTATAGTATGGAGTGTTTTTACATCTCATTGGAAGAATACAAGAGCAAAGGTGAGAAAATCAGGGAAGCATTTCTTTGGTGCATTTGTATACATTTTGGGCTATGGTCTCTCCTCAAATTATGTGACAGATTAAAATAGCTTTGCGACATGACACCATCATCCTAATTTTCCAATCATAGTTCTTTAAATATTTTGTAGGTCAACATAAACAGTAAAACAAGGCCCTAAGTATAAATTTTATTTGAGCCTGTATTTGGAAAGTCCCATTCATTCTTTCAAGTCACTCGCTGTGGGGCTATAAAACTGATAGCTTGATTTACCACTCAGACTTCGACTCTAGACCATCTTGCCAAGTTTACCCAAAATAAAAAAACAAGCAAACAAACAGAAGTTATGAAGGTGGCTTAGAGACCATGATCAATGACTGCAAAGGAAACCAAGGCTTCTCAAACATGAAACATGCGACAATTTTCAAAGTCAAGAACATTTCAGGTGTGGTGTTTTCTTGCCTATGTTACTCTGCTAAAACATACCTCCACTCTGTCACTAACAGTCACACTGCAATATAGTATACTTGACCAGCTGCCCCCATGTGCAGACCTTTCCAGTAGGTCTGGTTGTCACTAATCCACTGATTAAACATCTTAAGACTGGCTTTGGCAAAACATGCCAGAAATTCCTTCAGGGTAATTAAAACCACCTTCTGTGTCAATAAACACAGATTGTGAGATCCTTCATGTGCAGAGGGACTGGCTCTGACCCATGGGCTCTAGGACATTTTTTCTGAGACGGCTTTTCCATCATGACACATTTTTACTGACTCATCCAGACGCTTTCCCAGCCCCCTTATGAAATGATTGGCTGATGTCAGAGATATCATTTCACCTTTATTATTTCAGCCAAGACACAAAGACCGAAGTGGCTCTGAACCTAAGGGCCAAGCTCATTGCCAAAGCCCTTTCACCCAGACCTATAGGTAAGAGTTGAAAGAGACCCTTGTTACATATTTTGACAGTTACAAATGTTGATTTATCTCTACACTTCTGGGGTGCAAACTGATTTTCATTTGAAAAATTATTAATGTGACTTCAAAGCAAAAGAAAGAATGCAGGTGAACATTTACTACATTGATATCCAGAGATTATTTCTTTGCACATAGTACATGCTCATGAATTATTTTTTCATAATGACATCTTACGCAAACAACGTATATGCTTATTTTACAACTACCATACATTATAGAAAATACAAATATTAAAAAACACTTAAAATACCACCAGTCCGAGATAACCAATATTTTGGTAGCCATTTTTTCAATGTAATTCTTAATGTGCATACATAGTAGTTTGTATAAGAGGAATCATATACCATTGCATGTGATGATCTTTCTGTTTTTTAGTAGTCTTACTTTTTGCTTGTTTATTCCTTCCTCCCATAACCAATGTAATAAGTTTTATACATTTTTTTCATATTGATATCATCGTATACTAGCAGTATACATAAATGAGGTTTCAGTTGCTCAATCAATACTTGCTGGATGGTTAAAGAGTACAGTGAAAGAACAAACTCATAAACAAGTGAATGGATAAAAGAATAAAGAATGTCTTCAATTAGTTGGCAGTTTCCAAGTGATTGCAAAAATAATATAGCATATCTTTTTCCATCTCCCCTATATCTTTAAACTATAGTGGGAGTAGGGGAACCTCGTTTCAACATGTTTAGAGGGATCTACAAGTTTAAACTCCCAAGTTAAGAATATGTAACTGGCTATTGTTTTAACTAGAGTCAGTACCAATCTACTTTCAAACTCCAGTCAAGTTCAAAAACCATTCACTAAGCACCTGTGTGCCACGCACTGCACTGTCCTCTGCAGAATAGACGAAAGTAGCAGAAATATGATGACTGTCTTCTAGGAGTTTCTTCCTAGTTGGGGAAACGATATTCAATTCTGCATCTTTCTGGATGGCTGTCTGAACTTAGACCTCAGTTTTTGTGAAATGGGGAGAATAGCTATACCTCATAGGACAGCGGTCAGCAAACTCATTAGTCAACAGAGCCAAATATCAACAGTACAACGATTGAAATTTCTTTTGAGAGCCAAAATTTTTAAACTTAAACTTCTTCTAATGCCACTTCTTCAAAATAGACTCATCCAGGCCGTGGTATTTTGAGGAAGAGACACACTCAAGCGGCCAAAGAGCCTTATGTGGCTTGCGAGCTGTAGTTTGCTGATCACTGTACATAGGCCTATTGCTGTCAAGATGAAAGAACCTGAGGAATTCAGGGGAAAAAGTATATTTGAGGCAGGCCTTGTAGGTCCCAGGGAAGAGGAAACAGCACGTGGGGGCAGGGAAGCAGGAATGGCCTGGGACAGTGAGAACCCAGCACATGCCACCCTCATTAGTTTGAAGATCAGTTTTGAGAGACTCGGGAGATGAGGGGACAGACAGAAAACATTATAAACACAGGAGAAAATTGTGAACAGACTAATCTCCTTAAAGGGTGAAACAAGAGGAGGAAGATATTTTTTGCCCTTTCAGCATGTGCCAATGTCTAGATCAAGGCCATCCATATGAGTGACTCAAAGGCAACCTGCTTGTCAAGTAACTGGAACAAGAAAAAACCTGGCCTGCACGACGGGCTCAAATCCAAGTTTCTAAGACTTGTAGGAAAAATTCTGATCGGAAAATTTCCATCTCAAATTGTGCTGAGGAAGCTTGGGGTTTGAGTAAGCATGTTGGCAGCCACAATATGATCTTGAGATTGCTTTTGCCTTTTTTCACAGTGGTGCACAGAGTTCTCCAGGACCTGGGGAGACCTTAGCAAGTGTTTGATCGCTGACCCTGCAAGGGACCAGAGAACTCGTAGAGAAATATACTTTGTTCACAAGTAGAACTACACCCAAAACTTTCCCCTACATCCTATGAAGTGACCAGAGGGTTCTGACTTCCAAAGCACAGGGCACCAGTTTCATCTAGGCTAATCTTACAGGAGTGGGTGGAATTAGATACCCGTCACGGCAAGAGATGTCAGTTGGGAGCACTGAACTGTCCCAGTCTCCTCTGTTAGCTCAGGGTTCCAGGAGAATCCCTCTCCCCTCTGTCACATTTTCTTTTTATAATCTAGCTCTGTTGATGAATTCCTGGAGGCATGTCTCTATGGATCTGCACTGCCCTAATTAATGTTCCCACTCCATCCTACCTGTCATGGACTTCCAGACAGTGGAGAAAGGCAATGACAGGTAGATTTTAATATTACTGTTCCAAATCATGACTAAAATTTGATGTTTCTAGAAGCTGCTTTACACCTTGAGTCCTTTGAGGAAGCAAAAGAATCTCCTACTAACCACCCAAGTCTTTTATCAAATCAACTGTCCATCCATCCATTCATCCACCCATCCTTCATTCATCCATCTATCTACCCACCCATCTATCCATCTATTCATCCATGCATCTCTTAAATTTTATTTACTGAACATGTACATACTAACCTGTGTATCATTTTTAGTACCTCATAACAATTTCACATGAAAAATGTCTAAAAAAACTTAGTATTCTCATTTTAGTACCTCAAGATTCTTCATAAGAGAAAAATGTCCCAAATACTCAAGCAAAATGAGTTGAGATTTCAGACTGACTCCCAACTATAATCCCCAAAGATTGCTGAAATGAAGATAGCCAATATACTTTGAAAAGGGACTAAAAATTACTCACCAAAAATGTAATCCGAGTGGTAGTTTATACAATTTGTACTTTTCACTTCCGTTATATCATGCTTCCAATTTTTAGGGAAAACTAGAGAAGGTGGGAAGTGCAGAGCCAATGATAGAGTCTAATTTTGTCTGGTTGACCAGGGTTGAAATTGCATTCAACCGCTAATAGCATTAGCAAAATAAGTTAACATAGCCCATTTGAAAACCCTTTCCCTAGAGACTAGGTCATTAAACAAGTATTACTGGTTGTCATACTGGGTCAGTCATTCTTTGAAGTTACCTACTCACCAGTTTGAGAAAAATTAACATTTCTGGGTCACTAGGTTCCATATACTTATCTACAAATGATGCCCTGGAACCATGGATGTCATTTTATTTAATCTACGTGGACACTCAATCCCAGCGATGAAGCTACCCACCCGTGTACGTAATGGCGGAGGCTGAGAACTGAGTTTGACTCACTCTCAGAACAGGTAAAAGTACCTGAGGCTTTGGGCAAGAACAAGGGCAATGGGATCAAATTAAAGAAAGTTCCATGGCTATGTCTTTAGGAATTTTTTTCCTAATCTTCACCCCATATAGGTTTTATCTTCTGAACCTCAATACTCTGAAAATCCATGACCATGTGAGGTAGAGGCAAAATATAAAGCAGACTAAAGTGGCAAAGTGCCATGGCCATTGTCAAGGCGAACCTGGGTATGACTTTTTTAATAAGGCAATTTATTATTTATCTAGGAACTTAATTGTTTGTACTATTTAGCCCAGAAATCTTGATATTAAAAACTTGTTTTGCCCTGGCTGGTTTGGCTCAGTGGATAGAGCGTGGGCCTGCAGATTAAAGGGTCCCAGGTTCACTTCCAGTCAAGGGCACATGCTCAGGTTGCAGGCTGGATCCCCAGTAGAGGATGTGCAAGAGGCACAATCAATGATTCTCTCTCTTCATTGATTGTGGGGCGTGGCTACAGTGTTTGGACAGGTTCAAGTCTTGGACTGATAAGAGTGCACAGTCCTCGTGTGGCATGTGCAAGTCCCAGCCTGGAGGGCAGAGCCCTCCCCGCACACTTATAGCCAACAGCTATAGTTGTAAGCTTGAATTTACGGTCCAAACATGTAGTCTCACATGCCTAAGTGATACAGGCTGCAAGTAAACAAAGTTTGATCAGCTGCATGTAATTGAGTGGGACTGAAACCCACAAGAATGTTGTAAACATCTTGATCATGTCCTTACTTTGCCTCATGGCATCTGGCTGTAAAATAAAGACACTCTTGTAGTCTGTGGCACTGCTGGCTCCCGATTAGGGAAGCAGCGTCCCACCAAGTCCTAGCTTTCACTCTCTGGTCTATTTTTTCTCAATCCTTCATCGCCCCCTCTCAGGTTCAATGAACCTGGCTGAGCTGGTGAGGCACATAAGGCACCCTGTGGCTGAGTATTCCTTGGCCGTGCTGGCTCCCCACAATTGATGTTTCTCTCTCTCTCTCTCTCTCTCTCTCTCTCTCTCTCTCTCTCTCTCTCTCTCTTTCTCTCTCTCCCTCCTCCTGCCTCTCTGAAACAAATAAAAATATATTTTTTAAGAAAACTTGTTTTAAGAAAATAACTAGAGAGATGATTTATATTAGTTCATTATTATACAATTATTATAGCAAAATATTGAAAATAATCTAAACTTCCTGCATTGGTAAAATTATGGCTTAAGTATAAGATGTTACAGAAAAATGCTCACTGTATTGTTTGGGACAAAAAAACAACAAGGGATATGATACTATCTTATATAATTTCAGCATTCACCCATTTCTCTCTCCCTCCCCCCCCCTCTCTCTCACACACACACATAGAAAATACATTTAAAAAGTGTTTAATAATAATTATGTCTGGCTAGAGGTAAATTTGATTTTTTTTAAAGATCATCATTCAATAGTTTAAATTGATATTCGAAGAAAGGAGAGCGATAAATAGAAACATTGATGTGAAAGAGAATCATCAATCAGTTGCCTCCTGCAAATGCCCAGACCAGAAATCAAACCCACAGCCTAGTATGTGCCCTGACAGGGAATCAAACCTGCAATCTTTTGGTGCAGACAATGCTCCAACCAACTGTGCTATATACCGATCAGGGCTTGATTTTCTACTTTTTCACTTTTCTTTAAAGGGGCAAGTTTTCATTATGGAACAAATATTTTGTTCTCTCATAACCTCTTACTTAATAAAATTTATAGTTATAATTGTATGTTTGTGCCTATTTAACGTACATCTTCCCCATAGAATACAAGCTCTCTGAGAGTAGGGTGTATATCTGTTTGCTTCTTTTTCATGGTATACCTGTTTTTTAGCACGTTTTTTTATTTAGTATATATAAATATTTCCTAAATGACTACCGAGTAAACACCTGGGGACACTACTACTAAAAGGTATGGTTACATGTGGGGATTCCAATGAGCTAACAAATCGTTTGTTATACATCTAGTCTCCAGTTCATTTGCTCAGACAACATACCACTTTGTTTGCTTATTTTTGCCGCCTTTCATCACACAAGGCTCCATTCTCCATTAGGAAAGCTTTGCCATTCCTCTCCACCTCTCAGAATCCCAGCAAGGTCTATCTTTACCCACTAAGCCATTCCTGTTCAGTTAAGCTTCCCTCTAGTGCTTTCTGCAAACACTCACTTAGAAGAGAGTTTTTTGAACTTCTATTGGGTTTCAAACACTTTTTCAGAGTAAGGATCAGCAATGTCTGGTCCATGGGCCACCACTGGATTCTGCAAATAGTTTTGCAAGAATACAGACATCCCCACATGCTACACTGGCAGAGCTGAGGAGTTGAACACGAACTGTGTGACCAGCAAAGCCTAAAAGATTTATAGGAAATTTTCCTAGCTCTTTTCTAGAACATTGACATAGTTGTACAAAATAGAGATGGTACCAAATTTTTATCCTATTAGAAGGTTATTCATAGAGTAATATGGGATTCAAAATATATGACCAAGAGCTTTGTAAAAATTATTGTAATATACCTAAATTTTTTCTTATGAACATATATTTTTTTTTGTCAGACATACCTGCATGCGTTCAAGTCTAGAGTCTACTAACAGATTACACAAATTCTCTAAACCTCAGTTTCATCACCAGTAAAACGGAAATCTGTTCTCTTGTTTTCTTAATAAATATTTAATGTGTGCTGTTTCCCAGGTAGGCATCATATAAGAAGATGGAAAAACAGGGTGAAAAAGACCCAAAATCTCACTTAACTCAGCTTTAAGTACTGCTGATGGCTGTTGTGAGGAATGGATCATACAGATAAACACATATTCATACACCTATATCATATAAACATACACTAGCTCACCATACATAAATAGAGAGTATATCACATTTAGTACATTCAGAGGACTTAACCTAATTCCTGCTTCACAGTAAACACTTAGTATATGGTAGCTCTTCCTCATTATAATTACAACAGAAGCCCTTTCAACAGTCCTCTAAGTAGAAGACTCACTGGATGAAAAATGCCTTCCATTCTCTCTGTAAAGTGGGGCTACAGTTTGCTCTATACCCTAAGTAGTAGGCTAATCTCTGGTATATGGGCAAACTGCTGCTTCCTGTGATTGGAGCTGCATCTTTACTGAGAGGCAGTGTGTTTGTTCCCAAATCTCCTGATGCCAGTTATACTTGTTATTTAATTAAATATCATGGAAGGTGTCTTTAAATATCATGGAAGGTGTCAAAAAGAATGGTGTGAACAGAAAGAGAGGGACTGCTTCACATAAAAATGAAGCCAAATGCTTTCAAAGGGTGATTTTAAAAAATGTAAAATTAAATGTAGGAGAATTAAATAATTGGGGACAACCATAAAAATTCAGATGTGTCTGTAGTGAGAATGCTTCTCAGGTATGTGTGCTTTCACTCAATCTCAGTACCAAACTCAGACATGGTCTTTCTCATTCTGGGGGTGGTTTGTGTATGGAAAATACTATAATCCCCAAACATCAGGCCCACACTGAAAGATTAAGCCTTGATTTATGAATAAGCCCTTAATCAAAAGTAGAGAATGCTGTTTAAAATAAGGATACCATTTTATATAATTTAAGTTTTCCAAATTACCATCAACCACCATTGGTCCCAAATGCATGGAGCCAGTGAGGGCTTCTTTTGTATTTATTTAATTCTCACATATAAACAATAACATGTTAGCAGGGGGCATGTCGCCTCATCGTCTTTATAGGTAAGAACTCCATCAGCCTTTCTGGAGGTGACAACGTCCCCAGGAGAACATGCATCTTGCAAAGGATCGTCTTCATCCCTCTCCAGAAGAGGAGAAGAGAAAACACAAGAAGTGCCTGGTGTGAAGACCCTGTCATGGGTGTGAAATGTCCAGGATGCTATAAAATCACCACTCTCTTTAGCCAGGCACAACGTCAGTGCATGTGTTGGTTGCTTCATGGTCCTCTATCAGCCTTCAGGATAAAGCCCCTTGAATCCAGATGCATGGGGCATCATCCCAGTGAAACACATTTTGAATAGAAAAAAAGAATGAAAACCATCACAGATGTGGCGTCATTTGTCCAGGCCACAGAGCCAACACTGCTGGAAGTGGGTCCAGAGCTGGGCAGGCTCTGATTCTACCACTTCAGCCACCTGGTGATAACAGACAGGCGAACACGGCACAGACTCCCATGGCCTGGCACAAGCTTAAGTATTTCGAGAAGGCCAGAGGGTCATCTGCCTGAATAGATGGAAAGATGCTTGAGAACAAGAACTTAACACTTTAGCCTCGTCCCCAGCACAACCCTCATAGCATCAGGCGTTAATTACAATACATGGATTTTGTTTGAATTGATGAATTTCCTTTCCTACTTTGGAACAGTGCAAGAAATTGGAGCCTTCTTGATTTCTGCAAGAGCCACGTGGTTTATAACCTGCCCGCCACGGAGCGCACAGTAACAGCAAGGGAGAAATTCCACTGAGCCTGTCAGATCGTGTCATTGAGAGCTCAGCCTCACTGACTGGCACTTGCTCTTGCCTGTCCGTGCGGCAAGATGAGCAGCGCCCTGCTCACCAGATGGCTATTTGTTCCACCAGCCACCTTTGCCGTGTCGGCCGTGTCCCTGATTCACTCCGGCCCAGGACAGTCTCCAGCATTCATGCTGCAAGACAGCTCCTGCCAACAACTTTGCCAAATGGCTCCTCTCAAAGTCAGGGGCCGCCCAGACAGACTGGCTCCTCCATCTGCAGTGGCTTTTGGCAAAGAGATGCTTCTCTTTCTGGCTCCACCTCTTGGCTGCACCAGAGCCTACTTGCCAGAAGGATAAGCTGACCCATCGGTAAGAACAGGCAGGCCTAAAATTCTGGGACCATTTATAGCTGATGCCTGTGTCCCCCAGCCTCGCCCCTGAATACAATGTCAAAATATACCAAGGAGATATACCCATATGGTCGCAACTACAGATGGAGTGCATCACTGATATTTCCAACCAGGAAAATCTAGAGAGAGCATGCCTCCCCTCCCCCATCTTCAACCTCAATTTAGTAGATTGGGGGAAGTGAAGCCCAGAGAGTAAAAATGACTAATTATGATAGCAAGTCTGGGGAAAATACCCACTTAGAAGATAACCCACAGGAGAGTTCAACATACTGCACTGCCTTCCAATTTTCTTTCCATTCATTTCCAAAGTCTTAATAAATACTGGACCCTTTGTATAGGTATTAATTCAAAAGCACATTTCTTTAAGGAAATGGAAATCTTTGCTCTGTGGCAACAGCAGGACTTTGGTTTTACACAGGTGTGTCCATATACCACCCTAAGATGATATATGGTTAGGAATATGAGCCTGACCGTCAGACAAGCTGGGAGTGACTTCTGTTATGCTGCTACCTTTTGCCTAACCTTGGACAAGTACTAGTCTCCTTCTGCTTCAACTTTTCCCTGAAAGGGCTATAAGGACAGTATCCATCTACAGAGCTGTGAGGATTACATGAGAAAAATACTTTAAAGACCAAAGTCCACCCCTGGCACATAGTAAGCCTTCCACAATGGCCAGCAGTCACCATGATTCATCACTAACATTCCAATCTGCAATGGTGTGGTAGAAAGAGGTATACTGAGGAATTCCCATGTTCTACATTAGGAAATTCAAGTTCATGAGGTTAAATGACTTTTCCAAGGTTACTTAGGGAATAAATGGAGGACCAAAGAGTCCTTCTTGCCATTTTGCTAAGAAATGAGAGCCTGTATCTTGACTTTAAAGATGATACAATCAGGAAGGAGAACATTTGAACCAAAGCATATATACATGAGTAAACACTGCAGTATCTTATGTAATATAAAAAACTAGGAACAATTTTCCATCCATCCATAAGGGAATTCCTAAAGAAAATATGGTACAGTCATATCATGGGCACTACGCAGCCATGGGAAAGAAGGCAGATGTAGGTGTTCTGACATGAAAAGATCTTTTAGACATATATCATGGGGTGGAGGAAAGAAAGCAAAGTGCAAATAAACTGTATGCGTTCAGTTACACAGAGAAACCAATGTAATCTGTACATGTCTATTTAAATGAACTGATAAGCATATGAAGGTGGCTCCAAGGACGCATACCCAACTGCTGACAAAGGTAGCCCCTGCCCAGGGAAGTGGGGTGGATGTGCGGGATGAAGGATGATTCATGATTTGCTTTATCTATTTGTATAATGCTCAAATCCTTTCAAATAAAAAGGCATTTATGTATTATGTGCCTTATGAATCAAGTCATAAAGGCAGAGAGAAATGTGAATGACGACAATACAGCTGTTGTGAACCAACAGGCCTCTCCTACCTGGGGTGTCCAACTTGACTTCTGAAAAGTTCCATGAGCCACGTTAACCTCGAGCTTTGGGTACAGCTATCCCCTTGGGTAAAACACTTCTTGGGGAAGCACTTCCTGGGGATATTGTGAGCACCTGCAAGCGCTGAGCATCTTGCTGCAATAATCCCTTCCCAGCTCTCCCACTCTCTGCACCTGGTAAGAGTCACAAGGCTGATCCCCCTCCATTATTGGAGGAGGTGGCCTGTCATTCTGTGACTACTTCAGATTCATTACTTAACATGGATTTATAGCAGCAGAATCAGCACTGCATGATGGAGGAGGCTGTCAGTCTCGCAGCATCAAGCCCAGTCTACCTGGAATACATCCTCTCACAGGTAAGGTTCTAGCACATTCCATCTAGCAGACCTCATCTTTTCCAGGTTAAAAACCTGCCCATAGAGGCCCCTCCAGAACCTTAGATTCCATGCATCTTTTGGCCCCTTGCCCACAGAGTCCCCTAATTTCTTTACACTTGCTGTAAGAAATCATCTTTCTTTCTTCTAAAGCACCAGCCTGATTTGTCCCCTCATAAACACATATTTTTCCATTATCCACATGATGCCTTCTCCAAAGAAACCAATTAATACTAATTGGCTTTCCATGGATTTCACACATGCATATCTTATCATCATCACTCCTAATTCTCTCAATGGTGAACTTGCAGCATAAGAATTTAAGGGTTCTTAAATTACTTAAGACAAAGCTCCCAGTGGTCTTGTAAAATAAACCTGTTTTTCCAGTAGGATAGTTTTGTCAATACTGGTATGGGTATATCAGAGCTGACTTTCAGCCTGATTCTAGAGCTCAACTAGGAAGGCAAAAGAAGGACATTTGTTAGAAAAGATGACAAGTTTTGTGAAAGCAAACTCATTTTATTAATGGGGAAAGTGGGGAGGAGCTATTAGAGACTGTTCTGGCCAAAAGGAGGCCTCAGATGCCTTCACATTAATGGGCAAAAGAGCATCGTCCATCACAGAGCTGCCTCTGTCCCATTCCTTTGCTCTGTTCAGGAAAGTCTCTCTGTTGTCATCTGCTCTACAGAATGGGTGCCTACAATGGGTACGAGGGAGATGATGAAGGCTATAAAAACCCGGCTAATTTTCACATTTCGATTGCTTGATTGCATAGATATTTTCCTTCTTTTCTTACAGAGCAGAATAAATCTATAGGTGTAAGTCAAGTAAGAATCCTGGCACTGGGAGGGGGACTTCAGCTCCCTCCTGTGGGACCATCGGGGAAGGTGCAGGCACATGCCCTGCAGCACGTAGAAGAGATGGGCCAAGTGAATCGAGCAGCACTGAATGGGCACCATGGGGTTGGATGCAGGTGGAGGACAGAATACAACCTGCACTTCTCCCCCTAAAATCTGACAAGAGGCAGAGGGATGGTCAGAGAGCACATGCTTGAAGTCCTGGGTTCCAATCTGGTTCCAAGTATGAACCTTAACACAAGTTTCTTTGCTTCTCCAAACCTCCACATTTCTCCTTCTGATAAGCAGGGCTAATGCAACCATTGTCTCAGGGCTGCAGAAGGTGAGTTAATGAGTAAATAAGGAGACACAGTTAGGAAAAGGACTGGAATACAGATAGTGCTAGAGAAATCTTAGTTCTCTGCCCTCAGCTAAGTGTGTAAATTGGACCCTTCACTTCCTCATAAATGCAAATGCCACATCTAGGAATGTCAGTCTACAGCTGTGCTCTTTTCACGGAGCATTACCAATATTTTGACAGGACTGGTCTAATATTATTTGCCCCAGGTTCAGTGGCACGTTTCTGACCAGCCCTCATAAAGGGCTCGGGATTGCCCCTGGGGACCCGGATGCTAATAATGAATACTTGCTAGTGATTTTCAATGCACTCTGGTTATTATGTTTAGTAGCGGAACATTTCCCATCCCCGGAAAGGTCATTTACAATAGCATACGGCAGCTTCTGCCCACCTTCCATTTCATATTTTTTCTGAGAATAGCAGAGAACTCAAACATTCATCCATATGCATTGGAAACACTATTCTGACCTGGCATTTGCATACAAATATATAAAGCAACTTAAAGAACTACAAGGCAGCTCTCCATCATCACACCAGCTCCGTTGATTTTTCAAAAGCCATTTTTAAGTGACTTCCGGTTTTATTCATTATAGATTCTTTCCTGAAGGTGTTCTGAGGGAGGGAGGTCAGGGAATTTTAATTCTTCACCTTTATTCTTATAACCCTCAAGAAGCTATAACATTTGACAGATCTTAAGTTTAGAGACCCTCCACACTCAGCCCACCCAAGATTGGTTCTTCACTGACCATGTGGCGTTATTTGAATAACTTCAGTGTGTGGTTAATTAGGCTTACCAAGGTATTCCATTGGAGGTGCTTTTTGTTACAATTTCTTTATATCAAACCAAGATCAATTTTCATATAATTTTTCACTCATTAGCTCAAATTCTGTCATAAATGCTCTTCTCCCAGGCACCTCATCTATCCACACAGCCTTCAATCCTTGTAATATACATGATGTCCCAAATTATAATCCAATCTAGATCTTTCTTCTGAGCTTCAGACCCATATATCCAACCTCTTCCTTGAGAGTCTCCCTGTGAGACTGGATGTCACACATGCCCCTCAGACCAATTAACTTCCTGAGTCTTTCTCCAGTTTCAGGGCATTATGCATCCATTCTTTAGCAAAATCCTGGGAGTTGTCCTTGACACTATCTCCATCTACATCTCCATTTTTGCCTGATTTAGCACAATGAGTTAAGTCCTGTCTATTCTTCTACAGCAGTGGTTCTCAACCTGTGGGTCACAACCCCTTTGGAAGTTGAACGACACTTTCACAGGGGTTGCCTAAGACCATCGGAAAACAGGTATTTACATTATAATTCATAACAATAGCAAAATTACAGTTATGAAGTATGGTTGGGGGTCACCACAACATAAGGAACTGTATTAAAGGGTCACGGCATTAGAAAGGTTGAGAACCACTGTTCTACAGTGTATCTCACATCTCTACTGATTGTCCCCATCTCTACTACTGCCACTGGCCTAGAGTCCAGCCATGACCTCCTCCTCATCCTCCTCACCATCTCCTTGTTTTCACTGCTGCTCACTTCCTGCTCAACCTGATGACCCCATGCTGCAGAACAGCCAGATTGAGCTTTGAAAAACAATCCTGATCATATCCACCCCCCCCATCAAAATCTTTTAATGGCTTTCGATCCATCTTTGGATTAAGTCCAAACTCCTTATATACAACAAGGCTTAATGTGACCACATCCCTAAATTCCTCCCCAATCTCTTTTTCTAACATTTTATTATGAGAATTTCCAAAGTTGAAAAAGAATTACAGTGAAGAGCCATTGACTGACCCACCTGGACTTTACCATTTTCTACTTGCTTGATCTTAGCTATATCCATCTACCCACCCCTCTATCCTTGCCTTAATCTTTCTTGGGTTTGGTGCATTCTCAAGTAAACTGCGGGCTCCAGGTTCATCTTCATCACACTTCCTCTAGTTCCCTACACTCCAGCCATGGTATCTTGCCATTCCTTGGATCTACCCAACTATTTTATGTCTCTGGGTTTTGTACAGATTGTCCTTTTAACCTGAAATGCCTTTAGCTCTTGTTAATTCCTGACTCAGCCTTTGGTTCTCAGCTTAAACTTTCTCTGAATCCCCAATCTAAATTAGATCTGCCTTTCCGCTTTACATATGACCTTAGGCACCTTGTGCTTTTCCTGCAAGATCTCTTACTACACTTGGTAACCACATACTTATTGGCAAAATTATTTAACACCGACCTGCTCGGCTAGACTGAAGGCACCAGGAGGACAGAGACCATGTCTGAACTGGAACATGCTGGACCACCTCTGTACAAAGTCAATTAACATTTGTCCAAGGACCTAAAGGCAGAGTGAATCTGCCTTTAATTATTGGGAGAAGCTACATGGAATAATTAGTTCTTTCTTTAATACACACAAACAGTATGGGTTTTTAAGGCCTTCGAGAGAAGACAGAACTTATTTGCTACCAGAATATAACCAGCAAATACATTAAGGCAAATTAATAAATGGCAAGATCCATGGTTAGTGGCTGAGCCCAGAAGACACTGTGGTGGGTTTTAGTCTGACCCCTCCCCTACTCTCACCAGACCTTCCCTTTAAGATAAACTGAAATCTAACAATTTGAGGAAAAACAGTGCTTGCTATGAAAATGTAGCATAAGTAATAACAACAACAGCTATAATGTATTGAGGGCATTTATTGAGGTCTGGCTTTATATTAGGCACTGTCTTCAGTGACTTCCCAGTATTAATTTTTTTTTCTGTGGCATAGGTTCTACTGGTATTCCCATTTTACAGGTGAGGAAACCCAAACAAGAGTAGTTGTTTTAACATGTGTTTTCTGACTTCCCCTGCTAACCAGATTGCCATTCCTATAAACCCCACCTATTCCCCCTGTGGCCTCATCTGGGAGTAGGAAGATGGATCTAGAAAACTTTTTGATAGCTCTAATGGAGAGGAATTTTCAGTTGGTTCTGACAAGTCTAAAAATATAGAAGGAAAGCCACATGGAGATCAGATAGTCTGAGAGATGCGCCTCTGATTAGGGAACTCAGGGTTCCACATTGGGTCAAGAGGGAGGGAGAGAGAGAGACCACATTGGGGGAAACCAATAAAACCAGTGTGTGTGTGTGTGTATTCCAACCATCTTTTTCCTCATATATAACTCCTATATATACTTTCAAATGATCCCTGCAAAGAATTTTACCCCAGATAAGAATACAGTTTATACATAAAGACAAAACCATTGTGATCTTCCGTATAACAGTAACTCATAAAGAAAATTGAAGCTTTGCAGAACTTCCTAGTGGAAGAGACGGTGGTGGGTCCTCTAACAGTTTTGGGGTGAAGACAAGCTCTTGCCTTGATTGTCTGTGTGACCTTGGCAAACCAGTAACATCTCTGGGCCTCTGTTGCTGTTTCATTGTTTGAAAGTGGAAGTAACAGCACCCACTTAGCTGGGTTTGGCTATATTAAAAAACTCAGCACAGTGCTTGGAACAGAGAAGATGCTCAAAGACGGTAATTTTAAAAAAGGGAGGAAAATAGGAAAGGGTGGTAACTTTAATGCCCAAAATAAGAGTCATAAGAATATCTTTAATAAATACACCTATGCATTGAGAGAGAGAGAGAGAGAGAGAGAGAGAGAGAGAGAGGGAGAGAAGTAGTCTTGGGTAAAAGTGTCCTTCAGCATTTTCATTGCTCTTAGCTAGATAAACTTGCAGCTACCACTTACAATGCAAATTGAGCTTACAGTCCTTCACACTAACTACACAGCAAAGCCCTTTCAGCTTTAAATAGAATACTGCAGTGTGGACTGATCTGAGCACAGGGAAGAAAGCTCGGAGACAAATGGGAAGGAGATCCTGGAGGGGAAAATCTGACATATCTTGGCAGGTAGGAAAAATATCAAGAGAGAGAGAGAGAGAGAAAAAAGCAAAGTCTACAGAAGGCCCTGGATGGATGCTAATTCCTCAGAAAGTGGGTTTAAGTTAACAAGGGCGCAAACCCCCCATAACGTGGATGGGAACAAAGACTATTGTCATCTGGTGCTCTTCCAAGCTGTACCAGCGCCTGTAAGGTATTCATCAGAAGAGGGACTCTTCCCCCTCTGGCCAACATGACTACGTGGATATTCCCTAAAACGAACAGATTAAGACAGTGGTCAGCAAACCACGGCTCGTGAGCCACATGCGCGGTTTGCTGCTCTGTTGACTAATGAGTTAGCCAACCACTGGATTAAGACAATAGAGAACTTCCTGTCTTACCTAACTCCTGCCTTTTACGATGTCTAGGTCTGAGAGAGAGAGAGAGAGAGAGAGAGAGAGAGAGAGAGAGAGAGAGAGAATCTGAGAGGTTGATTTAGAAAGGTTTTGGAAAGCTCTTTGCCTTATTTTGACTAAATAAACCCAGACATTCTGTTCAGAATCAATCTACCCAAATGCCATCACATAAGGAACAAGGATTAGGTAGTCTCTAGGGCCCCTGTGTACTCTCTCTACACAAGGCCCCAGTTTGCCCATCTTCTCAGCTCAGTAAGTTTCCCTTGCCTGCACTCGGGGGCATTATGCAATACAGTGGGAAACACGGAGGCAGCCCTCTTTCTTTGCTGCCGCAAACAGAAGTGGTGTCCCCCATAAAGCCAACAGACCGAGGCCAACTTCTCCCTTGGATGCCAGTCTCGGACACAGCTGATAACAGTCTACCTGGTTACTGAGTCAGTGACGAAGTACTAAGACTGAGGATGAACACCTTACATGGACACTGTCACCATGCAAATGAAAAGAATCGGCAAGTATGGTGCTTGGTATGGGGGAGGGACTGGCGGAATATCTTAAAAGCCATTTCTAAACTCCCGCTTAATCTGCTAGCGCCATGGAAGTATTAGGCTGGCTTGTTCTCCAATAACGATGATGAGCAGAGACCACATTTTCAATAGCGCCAGGCAGTCTATTCATCTAAAACTTCCAAGGATATTTATAGAAAAAGCCGGCTTTCCCCCCCCTCCCCAAGCTGTGTCTTTTTATTTCTTTCGGAGCTTGAACTCTTGTACTCCAGCCATCACATTTCTCTAGTTACCTTGATTTGTTAAATACTATAGATATTTTAGCGTCTTAAGTCAACACACCTTGCTACATGTTCCTCAAGCACGTTCGCACACATTTCCTCACGTGCCTATGACCATGTGGTAATGCTACACTTCATATGAGCGGTTAAGGATAAAGGCCTCCAGGTAGAAAAATGCAAGCAAAAATGCAAAAGTTTGTAAATTTACAAAAAAACACACACAACAAAAATCTCCATTCTAGCCGCACACAAAAGGCAGGACGAGTTCCACCTGCTGACTTTCCCCTGCCCGCGTGCACAGCGCCAGGCTCATAGCAGAAGGAGCCGGGCGAGGGAGAGGCGACAATTCCACCTCCTGGCAAAGCGCGGCTCACGGAGCCCTCTGGCTCTCCGCTGGCTGTTGATTCAGCAGAAACTCCTGCTGCAGAATTCATAATGGTGATCTTTAAAGGCCCCACTCATCGCGTCGCTCGCCCCACGTGTCACCCTAATTCGCTCGCCAGAACACCGTTTCCCCCTCCCCATCCGCCACCTTTCCATCTTCTGCAAATGCACTTCCCAGGGGGGAGAGGGGCTCGCCCTCCTGCAAAGGGCCTTTTGGGGGGTTTGATTGTCTGAGCAGGTAACCGTGCCAGAGAGGAGCCGGCAGGAAATGAAGCCGTGCCCTCCCTGCAGCCACGGAGAGATGCATCCCTCGCTCGGCTCAGGGAGGGGAGGACCCGCGGTGCTCTGGGCCCCTTCCTTCTTCTCTCCCTGCAAGATCCCCTGCAAACATCTTGGAGGGGGAGAGAGGTCATCTGTTTTCTGGGGGGTTAGGGGGTGTCATTCTTCCAGCTGGGAGCCCCGCCCTGAAAAATCCCCGAGGGCCATTTTAACTCCCGTGGGCGCCGGGTCCACCTGCTGCTGGACGCCGGGCTCGCCTCGCGGAGCCCGGATGGATGAATGTAGGGCGCTCCGGCGGCCGCCCCAGCGAGCCGATCCCCCTGCCCCCGCCCCAGCCCCAGCCCCAGCCCCAGCCCCGGCCCCAGCCCCAGCCCCAGCCCCGGAGGCGCCTCCGCCGCCGCGCGCCCCGCAGCCCGCGGAGCACGGCGACCCGCAACTTGGCGCCCGGCCCCCGCGGCGGAATGCGGCGGGGCTGGCGTTACCTTCGGTCGCATAGCTGTGGTCGCGCAGGAAACTGTTGTTGATTTTGCGGGTATCAATGTCCTCCTCCATTGACAGCAGGCTTACTTGCGTGGGAACCAGAAGCCGGCAGACAAGTATCCATGATCCCTCCCCGCAGCCAGTGTCACAGGAGAGGGGGGCAGGGGAGCCAGTGGGACTGCACCATGGTCCGAGCCTGAGGAGGAGACGGGGAGGCGGAGAAAAAATAAAATAAAAAAAAAAGATAAAAACCCGGCAATGGAGCTGTCACCTCCTTCCTCCACTCGGGGTCTCCGAGGCTGCGGCGGCGGCTCCTCCCGCGGCGGTGCGCTCACTCCGGCTCCGATTCCCAGCGCGGACGCTGCGCCTGCCTCCGGGGCCGCGATGCGCCGTGCCCCGAGGGGTCTGGTCCCGCCCGCCGCCCTGG